>VYZT01055624.1:0-33414 GCA_013400735.1 Pomatostomus ruficeps | reverse complement strand
ACCACAGCAATCTCTGTCTGAAGTCTAATCTAGTGGAGGTAGAATACCTCATGAAGATACCCTGTACCCCTCACCATACTAAACGTACTAATTTACACCTAATGTGGCACCTTTCACATCTAGTTTAGAGAGCTGAGCAATCACCTCTCTTAATCTTCATTGACCAGAAAAACATATGATGAGTAACATCTTATCTGTTTTATGCAGCTTTTTGTTCGTGATTGTCTTCTGCTTACCAGGCTCCCCAGGATGCTCCATGATTGTGCAGGGTGTTTAGTCAAGCTGAGCCTGAAAACACTGATGAAAGCCTGTTGTTTTGAGTTTTGCAGTTCTTCAATGTTTACCTTTGTTGTAGTACTTTCTCACGCATGCTGTTGTAAACATGGCCATGTTTTTGCTAACTGTCCTTGTTGTTTTCATTCGATTCTCCTAAGCGGAGACATGTGATGGATTTTTCCTTTGACCAGTGTGATTGAGAGGTGGTAATTTCTACCTCCAATCCATGGTGATTTCCAAGAACATATAAATAAAGGTCACAAGATTCTGCCCTCTCTCTTTTGACTCTCTTTTAACTCTCTCTTTTGACTCTCTCTCTTTTTTAACTCCTCAGCCTGGTTCGGCTACGTGTGTTTTCTTTGTGTCCATACAGTGCAACAAAAGCCATTGTCTTCAATGAGTTTCAAGACTGCTCTTCAATCCATTTCCCATGACATCAACAAAATGCAGAGGAGGGACAGGGGATGCTCTGAATTCACCTGGAGTCACAAGTATGAGCCTCTGCTACCTGTTGTCCCAGTTATGCTTCTCTGAGTAACAAGAAATCTTTATATGTGTATGTATGTATGTGTGTGTATATATATTTTTTTTTAAAAATCTTTTTGATACTATCAATCTGTTCAAAGCCAGTGACTGGTAATTTTTCAGTATTTCATAGTCATTCAAAACTGGATTTAATTTCATTAACTTATTTCAAAAGCGTCTTCCCACCTCAACTGTGCACTTACAAAGAAGGTGTCTTGCAAACATTGGAAATGTTGGAATTCTCAAGAAATGGTTTTGAATATTTCTTTAATGGAAAGTTATAAGTAGGAAATTAATACCAACACCCCTAATAATACATGTGCAGGGAACCTGAGAGGCTTTCATGCTTAATTGGACTGTTTCACTTGAGTAAATTAAGAGTGTGAGCAGAAAGTGCACAGAGGACAATGCACTTGAGACATCTAGAATGACAGCTTGAATGCACAAGACTTAGAGGTCAGTAGATGGAGATAATGGATTCATTCAACATGAGAATGGCCAGGAAAAATATTCCAGAAAGAATATAAACTTGTTTTTATTGTAAGGACTGTACTGTGCAAGGCTTTCCTTCTATTCTTTGCCAAACACAGTATTTACACCTTTATAATTAGACAAATAACTCTGTTTTGACTAAGTTTTTTTTTGAGGAGAGGGGGTTGTTGCTTATGTTTTGAATATGTATTAGTGAGAAAAGGATTTTTTGTAAGATTTCTGGAAACATCTGCTCAGCACTTAGCTGTTATCAAGAGACAAGTAGAACAGTAGGAGCTGTTGAGACGGAAATAGAGAACAACAGAGAAAGCATTATCATGTCATTATATGAAACACTGGTGTACCCAGGGACAGTGTGTGTAGTTCTGGCCCTCTTCATAATAAAAAGAAAAAAGGATATTATAAAACTAGAAAATGTGTGGAGAACAGTGAGAGGAAGGGGATCTGAAATACAGAACGATTTCTGTACAAGAAGAGATTAAATAGACTTGTTCTGCAAATTGTTGAAAGTTGGGTGAGATACTGTTGGGAGATACTGCTCCATGTTTTTCTTTGATGTTTTCTCTCTAAGCATCCAGTTAGAGAGCCACAGTTAGAGATACAATGCAGGACGAAATGGGCCTTTGTTCTGAAACTCTGCAGATGTTCTTCTTATGAGTAGAATGTCTCCTGGCACAGCCTTCCTCACCTGTGGCGAGAAATATTTGTGTGCGTTCTTACAATGTGAGAGATCAGATCAAAATTTGGTTGCTGTGAAAGGGGAATATCCAGGGGTAGCAACTTAAGAATCCTTCTGCAAATGCTGAGTATTTGGTAGCTGTTGAGGATGCTGTGAGCAGTGACAATGGGCCTCCTTCCAGGATTAATTTCCATAATGTTGTCTAAGTGCAATGGTCTCTCTGTGCATCCTGCTCTGTACAGGAGAGTGGTAGAGCAAACTGCCAGCACCAGGGCTTGCAGAACTGTCTACAACACACAGTGACCAACCTCCTCAGTTACCTAACAGGAGGCTCCCTCTGCCAGCTGGGTAGACCATGGAAATGGAGAGTAATGGCTGGCACTCCTCTGGAGAGCAGGGCTGCCTTTAGCCAGCTGTGGAGAAGGCAGATGCTGTCTTTTAGAGGGCTCCAGCAATACAAAACACAGGACAATGCAGCCTTTCGTTAGGCATATGAGCTCCTGTGCACTCCTGAAACAGTGGCGTTTGCCACAGGAAAATGCTGAAGTACAGTGGTGCCAGCAAATGCCAGCAAAACTTGACTGTCTGCCAGATGCCATGACACAAAAAAATCAGGCTAGAGGGCTGTGAGTCACGGGTGGTCCTGAAATTGAAAGGAACAGAGTAGAAATGATCAAATAAACAGCAGTTAAACACCAGCATTGGCTGAGTAGTTTTAATCTGGGAAAGTCAATGGTATCAGGCCAGAAAGATGTACTCTAGGGGACAAAGAAGGAAAATTGAATTGCCATAACCAGAAACATCTAGGCTATGTAGGGCTGGCTCTCAGAGGCACGGCACCTCAGCCTGCCCATCTCTGTCTTGCTCTGTTAGCTGGTTCATGAAGCCAGGCTACAGCCTATGGGGGCAGTCCCATGTTTGGAGATCCAGGGCATCCCTGCAGTGCACCCTGAGAGGTCCTCTCCCTTCAGGCAGAGAGCCCTTCCTTGCCAGGAGGCTGCCAGTTGTCCAGACGAGTCCTTCAGAGTAACTTTTGTGGGAGAGTAACCCCCAGGATGGGTAAAGGCAAAGGACAAAGTGTCAGTATCTTCCTGAGTGTCTCAGGCTGGCGCAGGGCATGCGGGCCAAGCAGGCTGTGATGCAGAGCTGTGGGCACTGAGCACAGCAGCAAGAAGGCATGAGCATGGTCAAAGTCAGTAAAAGTCCCAAAATCCATGCTCATCCCTGCACAGCTCATCCCCATCCTCACAGGCCTTCGGCCTCCTTCTTCCTTCAGGAAGGCGATATTGTCTGTCTGCCCTTCCTGAAACCTCTGTGCAGGATGCCACCCTTTCTCATCCTTCCTCTGTATTGAGTGTGGTAGGAAGATACATAAAGATCTGGCATGAAGCTCAATATGTTTTTTTCTTAGTAGGATTGTTTCCCACAAAGAATGTGTCAATGAATTTTAAATGTAAAAAATATTCTCTCTCACTGAAATGGATCCTCTCCTGAATAAAATGTTAAGCTGAAAAAAAGAGAAGATTCCTTTATATTAAAAGATTGAATAATCATTCTTTAGGATATAAAATCATAAAGAAAAAATGAAAAAGAAACCAAACCCCACATCTTTCACACAAAGCTTATGAAAGCTGCTTGTAAACAAGTCAAATCATAAAATAAAACTTTGTTGTACCCTTAAATGCCCAGTACAGGTATCATTGATTTTTATGAGATACTATTAATAAAACAAGTGGTATTTCTGTTGAACAAGGAACTGCTTGCAAACCATACAGACAGCCATGTTGTATCTTGAACTAAAGCAAACCCCAACAATTAGATTCTAGATATAATTGCCTTAGGAAAAGCCAAGAAGGGATTTTTCCTATGAGCTGTTGTTAGGAGATTGGGATCTTTCCCTACAAGATGTATTAACCTCTGCTGCAACTCGTTGTGCAAGTACAATTCTTCTTTTGATCCATTAGCAGAATATGCAGCAAGTAGGTCTATCTCCCTGCCAGGCTCAGTCACATTAATCCTGGCACTTGTCATTAGGCATTTACATGCAATGTTATCCATCCTCTGTGTGTTTTGCCAGACAACAGAGGGTCAGAATACATATTTATCACTAAGGATAAGCAAATTCTTACTCTATTGAGCACTCCTGCAGTTAAAATGAACCCCATGAGCAACATGCCTTATTTGATTCAGTGTGGGTAGGCATTGTAAATACCTTGTTGAACTAATCATGCTGGTTTCTTGAGACAAATTCTGTTTCTGTTAATA
Source organism: Pomatostomus ruficeps (assembly GCA_013400735.1). NCBI lineage: Eukaryota > Metazoa > Chordata > Aves > Passeriformes > Timaliidae > Pomatostomus > Pomatostomus ruficeps. Next base: position 29,177 of record VYZT01055624.1, on the reverse strand, counting down.
TTTGCAATATTGTTTTAAACTTCCTGTTAGCAATAAGGAAAAGTGATAGTCAAAACTTTTGGATTTACAGGCATAACTCAGCAGGCAGAGGACACAAAAGATGCCTGCGTAGAGCTACCTTGGTGCTAGTGGCAGCACTGGGATAAAATTCTTGGTTGTTTCCCTTCTTTTTGTTTATTTCTGTAATCTAATAATTGTGTACGTTTTTTCAGTTTTCCACCACAAAATAAAGCATTGTTTCATTGCTTCCAAATAATATAACTGCATTTTAAAGCAGCTTAGTATTTCTTTTAGCTCAAATTAAAAAGTAAAAAAATGAAAGGAAGTGTTGTAATGGAACAGTATTAATGGAACAGTATTAATCTCATTATTTTTGAAAGCATATTTTCTGTGTAAACATCATAGATGCAGAAATAGGTAAAATTTAGGTACAACAAGACAGTGCATCACTTTGCACTGCCTTTTGCCTGTTCAAAAGAGAACATCCTTGGAAGTGTTTTCAGCTGGAATCCTTCCTTTTGTAAGAACAGCTACCATGCAGTCAGTTATTAGAATTCAGGGGGGAAAAGCGAAGAATCTCTGTAGAAATGTTAGATATTACCAAATAGCTGGAGACTCAACTATGTTCTGTGCCTGGGGTACTTAACCAGAAACTTTCATTTCTAGTAGTTTAATGTGTCTTGAAACCCCCTCAAAGAAGTTATTAACTTGCAAATTGATTATTTTTGCTTATTTTGGTATTTAATTTGCTTTATGTTTTCACTACACTTCCATTAACCAGCCATTGACTACAGCCTGATCGTTACACTTCCCTTTGAAAATAATGGTACAAGAGTGGCTTTATGTCTGTTCCCAGCACTCTTGTTACAGTTTCAGTACCTATTACATTTATTAAAATAGTGTCAGTTATGGCTTTCCAGGCAGTGCCTTGAAATTCTGTGCGAAAATTATGCAGTTGCTGATTTAATGACTAAGTTTGGTAGATACTATTTTTAATGTTGTCTCTAGATAAAGTTAAAAACAAGGACACGACTCAAAAATTTGATCATTATTTCTCTTCTGCCCTTAAATCAAAGCCCCTGACTGTTACACTTCTGACTTTTCATCAACATTTCCAAATTCTGTTACCTGACAGAAACAGATTTGTAACAGTCCCTGTGATTTCTTTTGTCACAGTTGCATAATTAAAATTATAAATTTCTGGCTTGAAACCAGATTGCAATGAAACCTTAATGGATACATTCTTAGAGTACCTATCTTCCTTGGCAAACAGATTTCTTAGTTTAAACCCTATGGTATTATTTAAATATATATTTTTTGTTTATTAGGGTTTTTTTAATATATATTGCATTACTGATCCTGTAATTTAAAACAGTAGAACTATTTTATTACTGATTAATTATACCTTTTTGAGGGAATTTTGGACATAATGGTATCAATTTTCTTTCATACTATCTGGCTGGAATTCTTGCTTCCAAGCCTTTCTTTTAAAATTAATTCTAGCATTAGGATGCTGGCCTTTTTCACTAGTTGCCTAATTAAAGTCCCAAATGATTCAGACATATGCTTAATGCTTAATCTGAGTTACCTAATCTGACATGTAAGTGAAGCTGAGTGTGTGTGCTTTAGAGACGAGGAGAGGGGCTGCTAAATTAGGCCAGGCTGAGAAATAGGGATTATTGTGGTGAATTCTCTGGTGGATAATCACTGTCTTCTCTGGCAAGACGACACTTCAAGGTCTGTGAGATTTTTGCTGCATGGTGTAAGCTAAATAACAAACTTTTTATTTCTTGCTATTTCCATTCACAAATGCATGACGAAAACAGCCCAAACCCTTCTGGATTCCCTTTTGTGTGTTTGGATAGTAGCTATGCTTCATTTTACTCTTGGTAAAAGAAATCTATTATTTTACACATTGCTTTCTCTATTACACTTTATTGGCAGAAAAGTCTGTCAAGTTTTAAAATGAGACAAACAATATGCTACAAAAACATCTCTAGAAGTGACCTAAGATGCAAAATGTTAGATTATCCTTAGTTCAGTTGGCAGGACAAGATTTGTAAGTAACATCATTTATTAGAACAGGGAGTCTAGGTTAATGGGTCTATATTACTCCTACAAACCTTCTCCTGCCTGTGCTGTTAGGCTGTTACGGTTAACTAAAATGATCATTTAGGCTTCAATAGCATTTTTGGTTGTCAAATTACATGAAATACTTATCAAACTATCAATTTGCTGGCATTTTAATTTTATTTCATTAAATATAAAAATAAGAATGTTTTTTGAGCTGACCTTGGGAGTAAATGGATCATGGTCATGATGTGAAAGAGAACCTACTCAGCTTTCAAATGAGTACTGCAATCAACTATGGGGCACCTGCTGAGGTTTGCTGAACTGATTGCTATGTGGTGTAAATGGATTGATGCTGTAAATGCCAAAATTTTGCAAAGGTTCAAAATGGTTTCAGATAAAGTCATGGAGGAAAAATCTCACAGGGGCTATTAAGTAAAAAAATTTATCACCTCTAGCTCCTGAAGCTACTGATAAGATACCAGGGAGATACTTGGGGGAAGCATCACTACAGGACGCCACAATAATGTGACTCCGTGGTAATTGTGATTTATATTAAAAGTTCAGGAAATTATTAATGAGCACTTTTATGAGTAAAAGTCTTCCAAGAAATGCAGCTATCACAAGCTTTTGAGCTTCATTGAAAAAGACTAGAATGCCATGTCTTAATTTCTTTTTAAAATATGCAAAACTCCCACTTTTGCCTTCTGATTAAGAAATAACAACATTCAGCTAAGATAAGTAATCAAAGACAATATTGCAAAGAGTATACATACAGCTTTTTAATGGAAAGTGACTGTGATATAGATAGAAATATTTCTGATTTTCCTTAACCTTCTCCAGAGAATATTATGTACTTAACATACTTAATTGCTGCTATCATACATAAAATAAAGTCACACGTGTGAAGGCATGGAAAAGTACATGAATGCCACAAACATTTGCTGGACTCTGAACTGCAGTATCATTACTGAACTGAGATTAATCTTTAATTGATCGGTGGGTATCACTAGACACTAGACAGTTTCCCAAATTGTTTTTCAAATATCAAAAACCTAGAAAGAAGCTGTATACTAAAAAGCATGAGATGCTGGTTTTTGCAAAAGGCCTTTGCAAGTATCAGGAACACTTTATGTTAAACTAACATCAATGTATGGTGAAGAGCTGGTTCCTCTGAGCTTCCTTTGATGTTGGAGTGATATTTCTGTGTTTAAAAAAAAAAAAGTTAATGGTAAAAGCTTTTCAAATAAAATTATTAGAAAAGAAAAATGTCTGATACCTCTTTCAGGAGAAGTATAGGCCAAACCCAACTGAAAAAAATAAAATTCTCTAAAATGTAGCCTCAGCGGGCTTAATTTAGAAACATTTCTTTTTTCCCCTCACCTTGCCATTTCTCCACAATACTGTCTCATCCTGTGCTGAGATTAGAAAAAGTAATCAGATGAGGAAAGGGCTCTCATGGACACAGCAAAATAGTTATGAATTTAATGTGTAACAATAATTTGTATATTAAGAATGTTTTAAAAGGTTAAAAAGCTAATAAAACCCTATGCTGAAGTTGGTTCAGTCTTATATTACTAGCTGGAGGTTAATTTTAACTTTAAAAAAGTATTATTAGTCATATTTGTAATACAAGACATTAGTAATTTTCTATTCTTCACATGGAACTGTACTGTATTAGTATTCTTCTTCCACAGATAAATATACTCCATTTTACAGATGAAATAGGGTGTCACATAATAGATACATTATAATAGATAAGATCATAGAATTATGCAAAAATGTAGGTCAGAAAGCACCTCTGGTGGCATTTGGCCCAAAGCCCTGCTCAGAGCAAGGCTGACTTTGAAGTGAGACCTAGCTCTGAGTTTTGATCATGTTGTATTCGGACTTTTCTGGTCGAGTTTGGAGCATCCCCTAAAGGAGGAAATCCCATGGTGTCCCTGGGCAATAGCTTTCCTAATGTCAGATTGGAATCTTCCTTCTCTCAAGCCTGTTGCCACCATTCTTTTTCTGGCCAGCTCTGGTCTTCTCTGGAACGTCCCACAACGTAGCTGAAGTCAGCAATAGCTCCCTCTTAGCCCTCTCTTCTGTGGAGATCCCTCCATGCCTCACACACATGACGACAGAATGATTGTTTCTAACTTTTCTAACTAAAGCCACATTTTGCAAGGCTCCCTCCCTTAAACACCAGGTGGCACAGGGTACTGCACTGAACTTGTGAGCCCCTAAAAGTGTGTAGAGCTAAGTAAATTCCCTTTAGCCCCATATTGGTATTCTAATGATGGTGCACTCAGCAGCATGCTAAACTTTGATGGCTGTACCACATTTTGTGTTCAATAAAAGATAACATGAGAGATCATTAGAGTAACTATGTCAGATTAAATGTATTTTCTTGTACAAAAGTCAAGTCCCTTCAGGAATCATTGCAATTTACTTTGTCTCATGGAGAACAATATTTTCCCGCTAGACCTCAACACAAAGGGCCATTACAAAATGTAATTCATATTTCATATGTTCAGAAACGTTCAGCACAAATTACAAATGGAGACTTTAGTGAAGTATTTATGTTCTGTTACCAACAAGATATGTATAAGTAATATGTGTCCCAGGGCTCCAGCCTACATCGCTTACATTTATTTGTTACAGACTGCACTTATACTTTGCAGTTAAACATAAGGTAAGTCATGTTGCTTCTTTGAAAACACAGAAAAGTGCAGCAGACAAAAACATTATTGTTTCTGAGATTTACCAACAGCTGCAAAATGACAAAGGTACTGTGCAGCACTTAACTGCTGGAACAGCGATATTCCACCCAAACTTCAAAGGGCTCTTCAGTGAACTTCACCTCTTTCCCCCTGAAAAACCCGAGGCTGCGTGAGTGCATTTAGAGACTAAAGTGAAGCCCTTTAGAGAGCATTCTGTAGTGTCTAGAACATGGAAACACAATGTTTAAAGTACTAAAAATTATACAGAACTTGTGGTCTTTGAAACAAAAAACAGAGGTCAATAAAAAACCCATGAGGCAAACAAAGTTTTCTTGCAGAAGGGTTTAAACTCTATTGCATATATGGATAATTTTACCCTGTTAAACCTGTTAGAGAGGCCCAGAGTGCTGTCTTCTCATAAAACAGTAGTTGTTCTTTTTTTAGAAGTTTCTCTTTGATAGAAACTGGTACATCCGGAAGTGATATTCTGCTAGACAGAATCATTAGACCAATGGTTTTCTGTTAGGATTATTCCACTGTTCTTTATATAGTGTGTTCTTAAAATCACAGTTTATATAGTGTTAGTAGCAGGACAGTTTAAAACTCCATTGACATTTGAGTTTTGCAGTTCTTGAATTTCAATTTCAAACAAATTGTGACAATTGAAAATTATAGCAAGAGTGAGTCAGGAAAAGCAGAGTATATGACAATTATAATCTTATATTTTCATTGCTATGCAATTATAAATTCAAGAAGGTAGACATCTAATCCTGCAATATTAATTTTGACTCACACTCACTCGCTGTTGCTGTCACAGCATTTTTCCTTCATTCAGGTGAGTCACCTATCAGGGACCACATTAATGTTTCTTTTCTAAGGATAGTCAGTAGTGCAGCCAAGCAGCAGAGTTCTTCAGTCTCTAATTCTTTAATCTAATGGCTAATTTTACTCTCAGATTGTACAACAGAGAGAAACAATCCCTCCCTGTTTACCCTCTCACTCTGCTCTTTCCTCCCCCAAGGCTGCAGTGGTGTCTGTAAAATTTACACATTTGGGGTGTGTGTGCATGCACCATTTTGAAAATAAATCTGAGAGTCTGTATCAGTGTGGAGGCACAGCACATCAGCACCATTGGTGACTGATATTTTGTGTTCTGTCTGAGGATAAGGCCAAAATAATATCACTTATTTTATCTGGGCAAGGTGACAACTCTTGGGCTCCTCTGTGGCACACATGCCAATAATGGTAATGACTTGCTAATCTCCTATGAATCTTCCAGGAAAAAAACAACAATTAGTAAGGCTGTTCAGTAGAAATGAATATGAGAAGAACAAGTTGCTTTAGACATGGAAGCAGCACTAAGACTCACTCCAAGTTATTATCTTCCCTCACTCTGTCCATATTTTTGAAATGATGTGGGGAAACTGAAGAAGACAATCAAATACAGGACCAGTGAAATATGAAATTTGAAATGCTCAATTAGTTTATCAAAAAGAAGACTGAATAGTGATATGAAGACAGTGTCATAGAAAGCAGAAAATATCCAATAGTAGAGGATTTAGTGAAATCCAGTGTATAATCATGAAATGAAAAATTCAAGTTAAAAATAGGGAAATTCAAGTTACTACGGAAAGAAATGGATTCTCCATCTTCACATCCAAAATTCATAGATTCCTTAAAAATATTCTGTCGTTACATGGGAAACATTTTGGGAGAGAGTTATGTGGTTCATCACCTTATGTTATAGGTGAAGGGGAGCAAAATGATCATCACATAGTCCCCTGTAGCCTTATAATTTCTGAGATTGATAGAGTTGACAAAGTTGAAGAGGATCTCAGTTGTTTTTATGCAACTGACGTGGGAATCTTTTAAAAAATATTACTGGTTGCATTTGTAAATTAAACGTGTACTTGCATTTTAATAAGATTTTCTTACTGAAGAAACCACCCGCCTCTGCTGTAGCATAAATCCTGATGCAACATAACAGTGGTGATTTCTGTCAGGAACAAGAACGTGATACAGATGTGAGATGGAATAGAGGTCTGAACAGTTTTGCAGAAGACAACAAAAATGTAGAAATAGCTAAATGAACAGTCATAGGTATGGTATGATCCTAATATTCCGTGTTACATAGAAGGAAATGATTTCTTCCACCAAAGTTTCACTGCTAAAACAGGAGATGATACCATTTTAGGCTTCATTTTGGTTAGTGATAAGGACATTTAAGTGAAATGGAAAACAGAAAGAAAACTTAGTGTAGTGATCACAAGTCAATTCACCTTTAGCTAAATATAAGGCTAAATATAAACAGACTTGTAGCTATGGAAGAAAGTAAACCTGAATAAATAAAGGGAACTGGATACTGAGTCCATGTAGAATGCAGTCTCAGAGACTTCAACATTAAACTCAAGATCCTGATGTGATTAAAATTTGTCTCAAGTCAATTGAAAACATTATGGGGAAGGACTTCAGAGCTGACTGGATGAACAGTCATTCCAAGGAGGATGTTAACAACAAGCACAGACTCAACATGAAGCAGACCTTGCTGACAACAGCAAGACAAATGACAAAGACTAAAGAAGACGTAAATCTGCTACACAGTGAGTATTTAACCTCTAGATGGAAAGCATTTTTTGTTTAGCCTCAAAACTAAGGCTCGTGAACTTTTGAGTCAATCCTTTAATTCAGTTTCAAATAATGTGATGTTTCAGTGTGGGCAAAATAATGTGCCACGATGCCTCCGGCAAGGGCACCAGGCGTCCACCCGCGGTTTCAGAGGCTGCCGGGCTGCTTCGGGGGTGCGGGAGGGCTGGCAAAGGTCCATCAGGGTTTCACCCAACCCACTGATGTTAATGGCACACCAAGGAAGAAGAGACAAGTGGAGGGGCTTCCCAGATGGTTTATTCGGGCACCAGGATTGTGCCAGGGAAGCACTGACATGGGGAGTTACAGTTACATAAATACCAACACAAGGGGGCGGAGGAGGATACAAACATCCTAAGAGGTAGGAGTGCGGAGTTTGAATTTGGCGGGCTTTGTATAGGATTGTGAAATACAGAGCCCTCCGGAGGGGGGAAACCAGAAACTGAGGTGGGGAGGCGGGAGACAGCAGTGCCTGGCCATGAAGAAAACTGAAACCTGGCCAACAGCACACCGCAACAATAATGGAAAATGTTAATAAGATTATTGAAACATAGATATCTTCAACTGAGATAGCAGTAACACTCAAGAAATGTCATTGAATTCTAGCTGGGGGAAATCAAATCATCTCAAAGAGCTGGTAAAGGACTGTCCAGTTAAAACACTGCAAGAAAGATTTTTCAACACTCTTGCAATTAGATGAGGAGAACAATATTGGAGTATGAACTGGTGTAGGAAAAGTGCATATGATTAAAATTGTTGCAGGCCTTGGAACGTCATCTCAAGTTTATATTGTATTTTTGAAAGAAAAGATGAACAAGTATTGAAAGAAAAAAGAAAATTAGACAAAGTGCAGGAAGAACAAATCAAAGCCAGTCCTGTGGAACTGACAGAGGGAATAGATTTTGTCGATTTGATTTGCATCAGTGGGCCTGAAGAAGTGCCATGCGGGAAACCCCAAGCAAAATTGAAAAAATGGGATTTATTGGAGAATGTGTAAGGAAGGTAGGAAGCAAGGGAAGTAGGTAAGCAAAGATCAGAACACGTAGTGCTGAGAGGGACAGGTTGAAATATAAAGTTGAGATGTTACTAGTTAGGCTCATGAACTTTTGGGTCAATCCTTTTAAATATTTTCTTGATTGAACATCAAAATTGTGTTGGAGTTATTTTGAGGATAGTGGTACAAAGTCAAAAGCTCCATCAATACTGAAGACTTCTGGGATGGGCAATAGAGATGCAGAAGGGCTAACAGCACTGCATTTTGATATTGTAAGGCTTTACAGTTTCTTCTTGCCTAGAAGCGATGAACAGAATCTGGATCAGGTGCACAGAGAGGCAAAGAAGATTAGAAAGCCAGAGAACCCATCTTCATGGAAAGGACACTGCAGAAGGCTGACTTGTTTATATAAGTAGATTGTAGTATGGAGGAGGCTATGATTGCAATCTATAAATATATCAGATGTGTAAACACAGTGAGGGGACATAACTTTTTTAATTAAAAGGCAATATTGGCATAAGATGAAATAGAGATAAAAAGATTGCAAATGCATTTAGGTTTGAAATGATGAGATTCCTGAGCATTACTCTAGTTCTTCCAGGGAAGTCATTGCAGTTAAAAAGACTTTGAAGTTAAACCAAATAAATTTATTAAATCAGTTTTAGGATACAATTATTTGTGATATCAAGAGCCAGGACTCAAGGAAGATCCTAGTCCTAGGTTTCACTAAGCCATCTTTAAGATCTTTATCAGCACAATTATGTCTACAGGACAGCATTTCTATGCACCTTTCTCTGTGTTTCTAGGAGTATAAGGATCTGCAATTATTGAAGGGAAAAAGTAGGTTTTTCTCCTAGGCTGGGAATAAGGATAAAAAGAGTGCATTTATTACCAAAGGCATGAAGCCTCTGCCATGCTTTCTGCCACGGCAGTTTATGAATGTATTTATTTACTTTCGGAGTTACTGAAGAAATTTGTTCCATATGAAGAATGAGCTACAAAGTTAAGACGGAACTGGGGAGCACAAGTGTGATATCAGACGGAGACATTTAGTACAGACATACATTGGGGAGAAAGTAGGAACTCTGGGGCCAGCTGTGGGTGATGCTGCTGCTTCTGTATTTAGTCTAGCCAGACCTGTGACACTTAGCTCTAAAGCCTGTGGAAAAGCACCAGCCTGTGCTACAGTCTCATGATTTTTTTGTTTTTGCTTTTCACACAGTGAAGGTATTGCAAGAAGTTGTGGGGACTATGGAGTTGATATCAGCTGTGAAAGACTACTGAGGAGAGTAAGCAGTGCATCCTCTGGGATCCAGCGAATAATGGAACAAGAAATGCAAAAGGTACAGGGAAGAACTCAGAAAGGTCCTTAAAGAAAGCCTGAAGGATGTTCTGAAGCAATTTCAAAACTTACAGGGGAGATTTTATAAATTCAGAATGAGACCATGCTAGCTCAACAGAATATCTCAGAACCTTGAGAGTTTCTAAGTGGCTATTTTAAGCTGCTTTTGAAAAATTAATTTCAAATGTATAAGCATAAATCCAAGATCTCCAAGATCTTTGTTGATTCCAGCACCACTGGTGCAGACTCACAGTGCAGTGCAGCACGTGTCACTGTCTCCAGAGACAGGCTTCTATGTGCACCTCCTGTTCTGGACAACCAGCAAGGCTTATCTGCCACACAGGGACAAAATTTCAATGTGTACTTTGGTTTCCTTTTTGGCACAGCAGGCAGGATGGTGTGGTGCCCTTTACAGCTATGTGTGGAGAATTCATCCAAAATTCAGGGCTGACTTTAGATTAACTAGAGCACTCTTGTTCTGCATCACAGAACAAACACGGCATCTTTAATCCTTACCTGACTACAGTGTTATGTAGCAAGAACAAGAAACTGAGAGTAAAGGGAAAAAATTGCATGGAGCCTTTTTTTTTCTTAATTTAGCTATACGGATGTCTGTTGAAATGAATACCCCTACACATGAACACACACAAATTGAGTGTTCTTGTCCACCAGCTTAAATATGATGACCCCTTTAAAATGATTTGTTTAGACATCTCAAATGATATGATTCTTCCTTCCTTACACTGCAGAGATTTAGGATTGGAAATAAGATTTTTTTTAAACTTAAAAAGCTAACCAGAGATAGAATTTGTTTGTCAGTCACACAACACTGAGAAGCAATTTTCTTTGAAAAGAGGCAACACAGTTCTTACACATGTAATAGCTGTCAGAGGGAGAGGATGAATTTGGTAGTGCCAAGAAGTAAAAAGAAACATGCTTGGTTAAGTGAAAAGTATTGTGTAAGGAGAAAATAAGTAGAAGAATGAAAGTTTTGGCAGAAATTAACTGAGATTCTGTTCCTTGTGTTCAAGTTATTTTCCTCTTCATATATCACTTGAAGAGATTATGGGCAAGTCATTATAACATGGGGAAATGTGTGATTTTCCCACTTGAAGACTGTTTCGGTACCTGTTTCTTCACAGGTACCAAATCTGCAGTTTAATTTCTAGCTAAATTTCTGGTTAAATTTTTAGCATAGTCTGAGCATGTCTTTGAAGACGTTGGAATCATAAGCACTTTTAGAGGCAAATTACTCATTTCAGTTTGGAAACATGGGATTAGAAAACTGTCCATGGGCAAAAATACTGAAGAAGAAGAGCAGGAACTAGATCTTCTCTTATACTGACCACAGGTTATTGATTCTGCTCAAAATATTTCAGGCACTATCCTACTAAAGGTGCTGTTTCTGAGGGCTGCTGTACCTTCCTCCACGTCAGGCCATATGCATTCCCTTCTCCCCCTTTGCATGTGCAGAGGGGAGCCTTTTCTGCAAGCTGGTCTGTCTGCTCGGTACTTAAATGAGTGATTTTGTAAGGTTTCAGTTGGAACTGGCTCTTCACCTGTTTGTGCTAATGCCACTGCAAGGGGCAGTGCAGACCTGTCCTCTCAGTTCTGCACCAGCAGCACACCACGTGAAATGGTCCACAGACCCCTGTCTGCAGTGGTTCCGTTGTTCACTTTGGAAACAATGGGTTCACAGAAGTCCCTTCTCTTACTGTGGGGACTACAGATGAATCTAGGTCTTAAAAACTATCTTAATCACTAGGAGAAGGAATATTTGGAAAAAGGAGAAAGGACAAATTCCTGATTTCTTCTCTTTACAGCATTTCCTTTTCTAGCATAATCAAAAAAGGGTTTTTGTAGGGTGGTGAGAACGCCAGAAAACCTAGATATAGTTCCACTCTGCAGGCGAGCAAGATGGATACCAAGCAGTGCAGTCATTGTCACAAGCTCACCCTTTATCACAGTGGTTTCAGACAAAGTGAAAAGTCTCCATATTGGGACACTGGGAAAGCAGTGCCTCGAAGTAAATTGTAGGTTAATGGTTACGATGCTCTTCAGTCACATGCAAGCTCTAGCTCACATCCTTCATGTATGCATTACAGCAGGTGGTTACATAAAATGCCTCTTATCTTCCTAAACAGTGCAAATACAACAACTCTTTTGTTTAGCACCCAAACTCATGAATTATCCATTATTTCTGTTATGGTTTTAATAGGGTTAGGTGGAGAAAAATCTCTGATGTGACTTTCAGATAAATCAGTAGTAAGCTTTGTTCCTTTAAATGCCTTTTTTCTCTATGGTTCTGTTTTAGTGAAAAAGTAGCCTAATAGTGAAAAATGTCAGCCTGAACACAACAAAATTAGAGGATTTAAAAAAATCAATACTCCCTAAAGATAGAAGCATATCTTGATGTTAGGAATGACTGCAAGTATTTTCAAGGTATAGTCAGAATAAGAGGATCTAAATTAAAAACAAAAGCAAATAAAAAAAAGAAACCTATTCCACTGTAAAAGAGATAATGAGAAATGAATATTTTCTCATTGCCAAGGGAAATAGTGAGGAAAGTGACATTAAAAATGGTTACCTGGAACAGCAGAGAAATGTCTGAGGCTTTTGTATTCTTCATCCAGTATCCTGTGATCATTAGATTGTGTAGATTTGTTTAGGAGATGGTCTAAATTGATTCCTGCTATTTCAAGTATAGAGAGGATAAGAAGGGATGAGTAAGAAGCCAACTCATCTCAATGGACAGAGTTCCATTGAGTGCTGTGGCCTTCAGATTAAACTCCAATCGTTTCTTTTAGATGAAAAAAAAAATTACTTGGTAGGTGTTTTTGTCAGTGTAGGTCTGTGATATGTAACATAATGTTTGTAAGTTATTGCTTTGTTACACTAAGAAAATACTTCCCAGATTGCCTGCAACCTACCCTAACGAAGTCAGGACTTGTGTATTGTGTGTATGTAGTGCTTCTTCTGCATGCTTTGCCCTCGCAATGTGAAGTTGGCTCCAGATGTGCAAAATGATTGGCTGTAACTCTTCACATGGCGGTCACAATTACCGAGAATAACTGCACAGCTCCTCACAAGAGAAAGGACTTGGATGTCCCTGGTAAGAAATACAGATGCAGTTACATTGCCAGAACTTCAAACCATATAACACAGAACTGGTGCTTATTCTCAACAAAACTATAGTTTAAAAAAGTCAGTTTCTAGTTCTGTGTCATTTATTGTGATCCAGATTGATTCTTTTGTTGCTTCTTACAGAAGGATGAGACTAAAGAAAAACATTATTGAATTAATGCAGATTCTAGTAAATATCAATGGGGGACCAAATCCTTTTGACTTATCTATGTCAAGCCAATTTCAGTCATATTGATGGGGCTATTTATCCCAGATTTTCCCCAGAATACATAAAAAATACAAAACACAACCTGATTTGAATGATCCATTCCTACCAGGATCAGGGAAACAGGAAAAAAAATGTGAAAATTCAGTTCTTTGAGGGAAGAAAATTAAAATCTTATATATTATGTCTTTCTATTTAAATTACAGTTGTAATTAAGAATTATATTATTCCCTTAATCTGAAAATGAGTCTCTCTTCCAATAATATGAGGTGCTGTATGGTTGAAAGCGTGCACTAAAAGTTTGTTTTATCTCATCATTTAATGTAAAACCATATTGTGTGGGTCCGTTTACTTCGCATTTGTACTCTTTCCCCTGCCTTTTTTGCATAATATATTGGTAAGTAATAAGAAGCAGCACTGCTGCTACAATTTAATGGGAAACACAACTGTTTATTGAACCAGATACCCATTATTAATTTAACAACTGAATACAAACGCTTCTGGCAGTCAGCGCAATAATTCTGTTTCCTTGATTACTTAAGGTTTGCCACTGGCTCCAGTGGAAGCTTAACCCAACCCTCAGAGGGGAGAAGTGCTGCCTTTTAACACTTGTAAAGAAAGAACAAGTACCAGCCTAATTCAGTCACTGTGTATGCATTCCCTCTGACATCTTTTAAAGACACACACATTTCTCATGTGGCTTTAGGAAGAGATTAAAACTAGTCTCTTTTCATAATTTTTCTAATATTTTACGACTCAATTAAAATGTGAAATTTGTGCAGCAAAGAGGTTACAAGTACCTTTTTTTGCAATGAGTTATCAGAGCTCACAGGAAGTGAAAAAAGAATTCCCATCTTTGTCTTGAAATCGTATTACCTATTTTTTTTCAAGCAGCCATTGTATCATTCAAATTGCAGCACTGCATAATGGGCCCTGTAAAAATACGTACATTTCAAAGGTATTCTAGAGAGGTTACACCACAGATTAATTTGGCCCAATGAGACTCTAGAGGGCAGTCTTGGTATAGTAAAAGAAATATATATTCTACTGTCATTAGAAACCTCAATCATGTCCAGTCAGTACAAAATGTTACAGTTAAAAACACAAATATTTTTAAAGATGATTTTAACAAAGTTGTCTAATTTTAGCTGAAATAAGAGTATCCTTTGATGTAAGATTATAATTCACTATAATATAATGTAATTTAAAATTCCATATATTTTTTATATTGTTAAATTGGATAGCTATGGGGTATAATGAATGCATCAGAATCAAAAGTACAAGAAGATATGGTTTGCTTCTCGGTTTCAGCTTGTTCAAAAACTACTCAATTCAGACAGCGCATATCTATCAGCAGTATAAAACTTTACTGAAAGTCCATCAGAAGTCCTTTGCTTAAAGAGAGTAGAATAAAATACAACATACAGTGCAGATACAATTTTAATGTCAGTTTTTAAAAGATGTGTTTTTACTTTATAAGTAATTAATCTTTATACACAAGTTTTGACTATTGTCTGCAGAAATCAAAATTGTGTGCCTTGTAAATTTTTAATTGAGCAGTTCTTAGATTAAAAAAATGCATTAGCCACTTTGACTGTGTTTAATATTTTAGAAGTAGTTGTTCTGCAAGAAAACAAATCATTGGTAATGAAAAACAATGTGCAGCTTGTAAGTACTTACTGTGCAAACTTTTGAAACATGTAACCTTTGTTTCTTTGCAGGCAAACAATACTGCAGGCTTGTTTTAAAATGGGAACTTACTTCCTGTGCAAGACTTCCACCCGTACAGTTCAAAACATCCAGGAGGAAAAAGAAAATCGTTATTCCCATTTGATGGAGGGGCATTGCCTTCTCGGTTGGCCACAGCAGTCATACTGTGAACGGGTCAGTGTAACAGGGTTAGTTCCAGCAACCAGAGGTTTGCTGGTTTGGGTCACTCACACAGCAAGGATGGAAGGTGGGAAGAGCTGCTGGACAGACCACAAGCCAAGCTACAACCCCTAAAACTGCTCAGGAGTCCTTCATTCTTGAAGCAATGAATCTGCCCTGATGCCTCTGTCTTTGACTTAGGACATTTTGAGGAGCAGAGAGTCTTCTGCAGCTTCTCCAGGCAGGAGGGACTTTTCTGTTCTGGCTCTGTTTAGGCTCACATTGAAGCAAGACTATGAAACGATCAGCTTCTCTGCCCGTGTCACATGGCTGGTCAGCAGCAGTCTTGGGGCCTCTCCATAGACTGGGTTTGGCAGCCAAAAATATAGCTACATACATTTAAAACACAGTCAAGAAAAAGACGCCACATTTAAGAAAAATTACCACCTGGTTACAGACCTTTTGTTAATCTGGCAAGTAGAACATTCATTCAGAATATGGAAGTTGGATTCAGTACCTGCACTGGCCTGGGAGGCTTTAAATTAACATTTTGTGCAAGATTATTTTCGATACCTCCCTATTTTAGTGGACTGACAACTACACTCAAAAAAAGAAAAAATTCATAGAGCTAGTGGGAGAAATAGAGAGGAGCTTAAAGAAGGACACATTGCAGGGGTCTCCACACTAACCATAGGCAGGCTGGGATGCCCTACCTGTTAGACCAGGTAACAAATATGTGCTCAACATTCTGCCTTTTCTACAACGTTATCTCAATTTTTAACACTTTAAATCCATTCTTGGCTTTAGCTGATGCAATGCATTAAAATTACAATAATAATGAAATTATCTGTTGGAAAACTTATTTTTTTCTGTTTGTTTTTGTTTGCCTTTCACCTCTACCTGAAAGTATGCAAAGATGCTTTCTCAAGTGATGAGTATTTTTGCTTTGGTATTTGAATTTCAAAACTATCCACAGTTCCTAGTGATAGGTACTCATGCTATTTTGCAGTCCCTCTGAAACTAGGATTCTTCTTCTCATAAATTGAATATATATATATATATAAATCAACAAAGCAACAACTCTCTTATTCTTTGAGTACCAGAAAATGCCTTCAGATTCCTATTGATGAAAAGGGCTCTTACAGAGATTCTATTCTGATATCTAACTTAATTCAAATTGTTGCTGATTTTGTACAATGCTTGATTAAGATTAATACAAAGGACCATAATCTGTTCATATAATTATTTCACCCAGATGCATCCTCAGTTCTTTTCCTTGTAAGAATATAGGATACACTTATTTCTAAGGACAAACTTCATGGGAATCTACACGTCTCTAGGTGCCATAAACCAGTATAGATGGAAACTGAAATGCCAAAATCCTTGTCCACACCTTATGCCTCTCCAGATGTTCTATTCCCACCTGGCAAAGTATGTGGGAAGGGAAAGTATATACACCAATAGCCCCTCAAAGGAAAAAAAAGCAGTGAGATACACTGGATTAAAGATCAAAAATGTGGAAGAACTTAATCATACTAAAGGAAGATATCTAAAATTTCTTGAAATTTGTCATATTGTAGTTGATCACACCATCTAACATTGCTTCTGTAAGATTGGTGGCGTCCTGTGAAGCAGTCAGTCCCTGCTTCAGCTTCTCCTCCAATGTGAAAAACAGTTCAGCAAAGTTTGCAGCAGTTGCAGATGTTTCTGCAGTTTGCTGGCTTAGCAGCCTGTCCTTCCAGAGACACTGTCAGTATCTCCAGGTAAGAGCAAGTAGAACTTGGCGGAATTGAGGTGCTGACTGCTGTTTGTGCATGTTGTCAGAGTACACCGAATAATTTTAACCACAAGTGTAACTGTGTCAGCTTTTGCAATAATTTCATCAGGCATAGACTTGAATGTCCAATATTTTTTCTAGTCATTATATAAAAAACCCACATGAATGTTGATATAAATACTGTTGACTGTCTCATCTGGTTGTACATATATACTTCTCTATGAAGGACAATCCTGATTGTTCTTTCAGGGAGGAAGAGAAAGATTTTAGATGTTGTGGTGTGCTGTTGGTTAGGTTTCGGTTTTCCTCATGGCCAGGCACTGCTGTCTCTCCCCTTCCTCCTTCCCCCCCTCCAGTCTGGTTTCCCCCCTGGAGGGCTCTGTATTTCGCAATGCTATACAAAGCCCACCACATTCAAACCCTGCACCCCTACCTCATAGGATGTTTGTATCCTCCTCCACCCCCTCGTGTTGATGTTTATGTAACTGTAACATGCCGTGCATGCCAGTGCTTCTCTGGCATGACCCCAGTGCCAAATAAACCATCTGAGGAGCCCCTCCGCTTGTCTCTCCTTCCTCGGTGCACCTGGAAGATCGGTGGGTTAGGTGAAACCTTGCTGGACCTTCGGCAGCCTTCCCGTGCCTGGAGCAGCACGGCCAGCTCCTGGAAGCACGAGCGGATGCCCAGTGCCCCCGCCGGTGGCATTGCGGCATTTAGAGATCAAGGTCTACGTGAGGAATGGAAACAGAATATACAATGCACTTGACTTCTATTATATACACATGTGGGTACCGACATGGGCTGAAAAAATGGGTGCTCTTAGTCAAGGTCATTTCCTCAGCTGGATGTGTTGAAAGGTTGTGCTTTGGCAACGAGTCCAGGATTTTCCCTCCTGAGTGGAATAACTAACAAATAGCGACAGCTGAAGATATTCCAGTATGAATTAAGAGAGATGTAAATCACTGTCAAATTAACAAGGTTGACAAAGTGGTTCAGAAGTTCAGCAATGCTGTCTGAAAGTGTGAAAGCCTAACGTGGAGAATACAAATGAAATCGCCAGGACTCTTCTAAGGGTCATTCATCTTCATACCATGTTAAGCTCTACCCAGACTGTGTTTACAAAAACTGCAAACAGACATTAGTTTTGATCAACAGAAAACCTCAATAATATTTAGATATGTTTTTCTTTTAGATACTGGGGCAAGGGCACCCGGCAGCCATTTAAGGGGCATTTGAGCCTGGGCAAATGAGAAATGCTAGATCTCAAGTGCAAGGGTTACTGTTGGACCAAAGTTAAGAGAACTCTAGCTGGCTCATTTCTGTACGAGGGAAGTCTTAGATAGCAAAGGCCTAAGGAATAATCTTTTCAAGTATAAGGGAACTGTCTCTGATAATGATTAACTGGGAAGGAGTGGCAATTCTTCTATCATGAACATGCTAGAGGATTAGGTGTCTTGCTCTTCCCTGTCAGAATGGAAGATTATTTGCGGTTGAAAAGATTTGAGTGCTAGCAAGGTCAGCATTATTACTTTTGTTAATCTTGATGTGGTGCGATGTTTCCTATTTAATGCTTGTTATTTGTATATCTTTATGCTGTGTAAGAAAGAACTGCTGCCTAAACTTCCAATTATGTTGCGTGACTGAGATAATGTGAATGGGACGATGGGAGTGGGAGTATGGCAGCACTGATGAGTTCTTTCTTTCTGCCTTCTGCTGCTAAGCAGTTGTCAACTTGTTTATTCTCTAAAATTACTAATTGCCCCACTGCAATCACATAAAAGCCAAATGAAAACACCACCCAAGCACTTCCACAATTTTCTGTTGCTGGTACATTCAGTAGATGCGTGAGTTAGGGCTTAAGGTATTTTTGGGTTCTGAACTCCGTGGGTCCCCAACAGAGATCACTGTGCTTCCAAACAAGGGGTATTTTTGGGGCCACCAACTGATGATCATCAGTAGGCATTTACCTGCACCCATCACTGCTGGAAAACCTGTAATACGTCACAGTATGGTAGTCCAAGCAGAAACTATAAAGTGTACCATTTAGTTCATTTTACAGACAACAGATATATCATAATAAAGCTCAAAGCCCTTTTATTAAGGGGAAGTAACTCTTATTTTGTATCCAAAATGGGTGATGTATTTCCTGTCAAAGTGAACTAAAATGTCTGAACAGCAAACAGTGATGTAGCCCATATGAAATAGCAGATCTGTGAAGAAATTCCAGTAATAAATGATACTTTTCTAAGGGCAGCCATAAATGTAAGAAGCTGTTTCTTTCAATTTCATAGATGCTGTCCCAAAATAATGGAAAACCATTGTCACTCTTTCAATAAACTCTCATATTTTTATTTAGTAGGATTTCCAAGCATGTGTGCAGGAAAGAAAGTGTGCTAAAAAGTTCGAGTGTGGCTTTAAATAATTAATATAGTATGTGGAGAAGTTTTGACAGAGGAATTTTTAAAAGTGTATACGTATATGTGTGTGTGTGCATATATAATTTTTGAACCTGCACAGAAATCAGCTGTGTTCATTGATGAATTAATCAGATTTTTAATGCACATTCAGATGCAACTGTTGAACAGTAGGAAAGACACCTGTGGTTACCCCTCATGATAGTGCAGCAGCGAAGCCTAAGGCCTCGGATATGCAGCAATCAGCACTTACATGACTGTAAGGAGGAGCACAACCTGTTTGATATTCCATTAAACCAAAGTAGGAGTAGCTGATCTGTTAATAAGGCCAACTATTACAGACAGAAAAATCTTTCCTTTCCTCTTTGTTTTTAATTACTACTATGGGATGGGGATCAGGGAGAACATGTGCATCTTTCTGTTCTATCTTGGTACCATCAGTATGATAATATCTTCTTTTATTTCTGAAGCAATTAGTTCACAAGACAAAATAAAGGTAAAATCTACATTTTCTACAGTCTTGTTCAAAGCATTTCAACTGAGATCTATAGAGCTGGTTTGCTTTTTTTATTCTGCTGTATTAAAATTATTTTATTTTAGTTTTATTAATGCTGTTGTTATTTTTATCTTCACTTCCGTAATTATCGACTTTTCTCTCTTTTTAATTCATTGCCTGTTGGGATTCTCAGTGTTTCTTTCTTTGTTTAACTGTTTTGTCATTGTTTTCCAGCATGTTCTGCAAAACTCAGATGAACCCAAGACTTAGACAGTATTTCAATAATAACTGCTAGAATCTTATATTTAATTAAGATACACGTGTGTCAAATACATTCATAAATTTCTTGTAATTCCACTCCAGGCAGAAAATATGCAGGATCCTTTGCAACTGCCCTGACAAGTTCCCCTTCCAGTTGCCTTGAGCTCAGCTGCAGGAGGCTTCCCCATGACAGGCAGGTCCATGGAGATACCACCAACACTGTGGTACTGTGCTGTTCCTCTCAGCAGGATCCTTGGATCCTAGGATCCTTGGCTACGATCAGCACAGAGGAGTTTCTTGATCCCAAAAGCATATGGTAGGGCACTGGCCCATGGATACCTGCCCTAATGACACCAGGGAAAGAATTATCCTGCACAACAGCTGAGGCTGCTACTCTGCCCTCTGGCACACACCATGGTGAGATCCACCAGGCCAAGCTGGCCCATTGCTATAGCTCCCCCACTGGAGCCCCATGAAGAGGAATTTTGAGGAAGGACTCTCACTGCTGTGGCTTTTGACTCCCCAGTGACTCAGTGTGACCAGGAATACCTGAAGGGACAACCTCCCTCTCAAGCCTTGGAGGTCCTCTCTTGGGTGCTCACTAGTAAATCCCTGGGTACTGACCATGGCTCTCCAGAACAGGGCACCTCATGTCCTGACCAAGTCCTCAGGATACTGCCAAGGAGGTGGGCGGTATTCACTCTGCATGAGCTGACTTGCTGCCACATGTGACTTCTTGGCATGACTTTTAAAAGCATAGAGAAGTCAGGTCACTACAGTGTGAATCCAGTTTGTGGAATGTGATCCATTCAGGTCAAACTTGTACTGTCTTTAATCATCACTATTTTGATGATCTGTGCTGCTTCCAAGATCTCTAACTGACTTACTAGGATCATAGTGAGACCGCTCACAATAATCTTTGAACGGTCATGATGATCAGATGGTGTGCATGAGGACTGGAAGAAATCAAATGTCACCCCAGTCTTCAAAAAGAGCAAGAAGCAGGACCCAGGGAGCTACCAGCCAGTCAGCCTACCCTCAATCCCTACAAAGATAATGGCGCGACTCATTACGGAGGCAAGCTGTATCTGCATGCATGACAAGAAGGTGATCCGGAGTAGTCAGCATGGATTCTCCGAAAGTAAATCATGCTTGATCAATCTGATTGACTTCTATGATGAAACAGCTTCCTGAATGGATGAGGGGAGAGCAGTGATTATTGTCTACCTTGACTTCAACAAAGCTCTCAACACTGTCTCTCACAATAACCTCACAGGCAAATTCAGGAAGTGTGGACTGGATGAGTGGACAGTGAGATGGGTTGAGAACTGCCTGAATGGCACATTCCAAATGGTTTTAATGAGTGGCACAAGGTCTAGTTGGAGGCCTGTCATTAGTGGTGTCCCCTAAGGTTCAATACTGGGCCCAGTATTTTTTAATTTATTCATCAATGACTCGAATGAAGGGGCAGAGGCCTCCTCAGCAATTTTACTGACAACACAAAGCTGGGAGGAGTGACTGATACCCCAAAGAACTGTGTAGCCCTTCAGAGGGACCTTGACAGGCTGGAGAGATGGGCAGAGAGGAACTGTCTGAAATTCAACAAAGGCAAGTGCAGGGTCCTGCACCTGGGGAGGAATAACCCCATGCTCCAGTACAGGCTGGGGGCTGAACTGTTGGAAAGCAGCTCTGTGGAAAAGGACCTGGGGGTCCTGGTGGACAACAAGCTGTCCATGAGCCAGCAGTGTGTCCTTGTGGCCAAGAGGGCAAATAGTTTCCTAGGATGGATTAGAAAGAGCATTTCCAGCAGATCAGTGAAGTCATCCTGCCCCTCTACTCAGCCCTAGTGAGGCCACATCTGGAGTGCTGTATCCAGTTCTGGGCTCCTCAGGACAGGAGAGACACGGAGCTCCTGGAACAGGTCCAGAGGAGGNGCTCCTGGAGCAGGTCCAGAGGAGGGTAACAAAGGTGATTAAGGGACTGGATCATCTCTCTTATGAGGAAAGGCTGAGGGAACTTGGCCTGGTCAGCCTCAAGAAGAGATAACAGAGAGGGGACCCATCAATATCTGTCAGTATCTAAAGGGAGGGTGCCAAGAGGGTGAATCCAGGCTCTTGGTGGTGTCAAGCAATAAAATGGGCAGAAACCAACACACAGAATGTTCTACCTGAATATGAGGAATAACCTCTTCCCTGTGTGGGTGACCGAGCACTGGGACAGGTTGCCCAGAGAGGATGTGGAGTCTCCCTCACTGAACATATTCACGAACCATCTGGACACAATCCTGTGCCATGTGCTTTAGGAGGACCCTGTTGGAGCAGGGAGGTTGGACCAGATGACCCACTGTGGTCCCTCCAACCTGACCAGGTCTGTGATTCTGATACTAAGAGATCTTTCCCAACCTGCCTCACTTATCATCAGGAATTCCTCAGTCCTGGAAATTTTTTTCTATGATCAGGTTCACTACGACAACTGAGACAGAAAATTAAGGATTTTAAACAAAAAGTAGTCTTCAATGTAATAAAGTAACACATTTTGTTATCAAAACCATGGATACATAAAATACCTAACAATATGTAGCCTTAAACAAAAATCATATAGCTCACCTTCTGCTTTTTTTTTCGTTTTAATATATAGGTTCTTTTCTTCATTTCAAGGGGAAGACAATAGGGAGAAAAGAGAAAATTTCTACTATTTTAACTTCCCAGAAGTGTTGCCGAGATACTTTTTGCCTTGAATGAGCTTCATGTTTTTGACTGTGGAGTCATAAGATTTGGGGTCAATCAAGTTTCTGAAAGAAGAGAATTCCACATTAAGAAGAACCATCTTCCTCTTTGCTCAAGAAAGGCTTTTAACACTTCTGTACTGTCGACTATAAAATATGGAGCAAAAGAGTGGGAACATTTAATATACTGGAGCTGAAACTAAAACCCAGACAATGAAGCATGAAATGAAGTATGCTTGATATCACAGAGAAACAGAATTAACAAATAGGTAAGACAGAGAAAGTATGTAAAAGAACAATCTTTATGAATAAAAGGACACTGGGGTGATTGTTTCTTGAAGAGGGCAAAAGTAAAGACAGAATGCATTCATGAAGAAATGGGTAACAGCACTTGTAATCACCAGAACACTTAAGAATGCATCATAAAAATACTTTTTCTCCTCTGACCTATTTCAAAACAGATACATGACTGGATTGCATGAAGAACACTGAGTGCTTCAGAGGTGTGGGAATTTAAAGTATTGTAAAGCAATTAAAAATTACATTAATTACACTGCTTGATAGTATTATATATTTGCCTCTTTTGAAGGAAGGACGCTCTTATGTTTCCAGTGACAAGCTTTCTTAAGGGGAAACCATAACAACAAGAGAAACATAAAGAGTTTCTATAACCTTGTAATCACACATGTCATACACAATGTACTATTTTCCCTCTTTATAGCAGAAATGCTCAGAAATATAAAGTAGATGGTTCAAATTATGTTTTCTGTGACAGAAGTTAATTCTAAAGTAAGTATTCCATGAAAGAGAAACAGAGAAAACATTTTTACATGTCTATCATTTGTCCTTAGAGGACACAAAACAAATATGTTTTTTAAAGCTTGACACTGGTATTATTCTGTGTGGCCTGCGGCTATATGCTTTTTCCAGTTTGTAGAATTGAAGGATAAGAAAACAGCTTTGCATTAAGAGGAACACATTGTACAGGTTAATCATAACCATGCAGAAATCAAAATGCTGCCAACAAAATAATGGCGTACTAGTACCAAGGGAGTCACCAGGATGACTGTGAGGGAAGCTGTGAGAGAATAACAACTCCTTTGCATGTGGGGAAGCGTTTCAGGCATGTGCTTCTAAATTAATTATTGATGTGGCTGAAACAGAAGTTTTTACTACTGTCGACAATAGCAAATACTCGTAAAAATTTAATTGGCTAAAAGTTAATTTCAGTGTTCCTCAATCATGAAATGCATTAATTGAGAAGAGCCTTTTTTAAGATGTTTAAATTTTAAAATGAAATAAAGCAGAAAAGCAGAATCAGGCAGGGGAATTTAACAAATGTAAAAATGTTGACAGAAGTGGGAGTCATTACCCAGTCAATATTGTATCAATTAACCTAACTAACCGTAGTCCCTGATGAGAACTAAGTAAAATGGCATGATTTTCTAGTTAGTCTTACTCATTCCCATTATCCATTATATGTGTACATTAGTGTGTACAAATCAGACAAAGTAAAATGCAGTGCCACATAAAATGTGGAAGAATTAGACAAACTAGTGTTTGCGAGAATTTTAAATGCTCTAAGTCCATTAAATAATAAATAAATCATAATTTGTACTGGTGACAGTTGCTACTTTTGAAGGAGAGTGGCTAGTCTGCTCCCAGCTACCAGCTCTCCTTGGGCTGCCGTGGGAACATCTGAGAATCACTTATCTATATTGTAAACAAATAGCGTCCCAAGACATTGGTAGAAGTACTTCCAGATTTTTAGTTTAGCTAGTTAAAGTATAGCTATTTAAAAAAAAGTGAACCTGAACACATTTTTTTTTGTTAAGATTTGTGACAACAGGCTGAGACCGACCTAGCTGCAACCACAGATTTTTAGGTAATACTGACACTGAGGTTTTAATTCAGCAGAGTTGAATAGAATAATATAGCCATATTTAAATACTTGGAATGGAAAACTACATACACTATTGGAGGGCTAAGCTTGTAAAATATTTTTCTCTTCACTTACGGAGTTTATATTTTTAGCCCCAAGTGTGTAACATCTCGATACCTCTGAGCAGCTGTTGAAAAGAATCTGTTCAGAGGGGACAACAAAAAAGGTAAGAGCATGCAATTTTATCACTGGAGTATCAGGATAGCCTTTAGTTCCCTTTAAGGGACTTGTGGGTAAGCCAGGAAAAGCTCATATATTTGCTATGCCTGTCAAGTGTCTGAACACAGCAATAAATTCACAGAAATACCTGGAAAGGCCACTTGTCCTACAAATTCCTCCTATGAGAAACTGTGTGGTGAAGCTTCCTTTGATACTGCTAGGGAAATCATGGAGGAGCTAACAAGAAAGTGCTCAGAAAGCTGTGAGTTCACTGCAACTTCAGTATTTTCTCTTCCTGGACAGCAGCAGGACTGTGGCATTTCAGTGAGCAACACTGCTGGCACACAGGCTCATCTGATGCTGTGTCACTGCTGTTTATTACATAAGGTAGCACCCAATAGAAAATGATGCAAAGTTTATTTTATTTAGTTATTTTAATGGCCAGACATAAGGAGGTGTTTTTTAAAAAAGCTAACAAACCTTTCTCATTGAACTTTCATTGTTAAAATACAAAATGTTGATTGGTCAGGGCTAGCTTTTAGGTCTGAGCTATAATTACACATGAAAAAGAGTTATTTGGATTAAACTGTACAGGAGATTGTCCTGAGATCTTTCAGCTATGAGGTTTACACACATAAAAGACACCCACCTCTTATGCTGTATTGTTTTGTGACAACCATGATCATCTAACTGCCATCGTAGCTTATGCAAATGATTACCACAATTACTACAGTAAATTTGCCCAAAATATATCTGGATCCCAGGTGGGTAAAAGTCTCATTCACTCTCATCCTATGAAGACCTGTACATATAATCCCTTGTAAGAGAGTTAAAAAATTCAAACCAGGTAATAAACTACAAAAGAAGAACCAATAGATGATCTTTGTATAGTTTTACCAATACTGATAATACAATATCACTATAAGTAGATCTAACCAATAATATTATCCATTGAAAATACATTACATACGGTGTGAAGTTTGAACTTTTTAGGAGCAAATTTTTCTGTTGTGCTCATGAAAAGGCACATACACACAGCCAGTGGCAAAAGCATCAGGCAGTATGCATTCCTGTTTAACTGAGGCTGGGATACTTATTAAAAGTCTTATGAAGCATCTTATTTGTACAGAAGCTCAAGATTTTGTCTGAAAAGGCTGCTTCATGGGTTAATGTATTCACCTATAAATAAAAGCAGTGACAGCTCTCCTGTCAGTACATGCTGATGGACGGTTCCTTTTTCCACCATTACAGCCTTGTGAATGTGGGAAAATTAATTTAAGTGGTAGTTAATTTCTAATGAATTCCATTCAAGCGGTTAATATGGTCCCTTGATGTTATGGTAACCTTCATGGATCATTGCATTATGTAAATAAATTCTACTTTATGCTGGTTTATTAAAAAAAGAGGAAGATTGGTGAGTTCAGTCAAACCTTCACATATACAAACCTGCACGAAATTTCTTAAGAAATTACTAAAAATAGACTGTTTGAGAGGAATACACTTGATATCCTACAAAGCATACCATTCATCTTTATAAGACATCTCATTTTTATATAATTTTGGCGGGATCATCTATTATTTGGAGCTGAGATTAGGACTTTTGGAAAGGAAATCCTCTTCACTTAAAATGGAATTACAAATGCAGCTTGTGTGTCCTTGAGGGACTCTCCAAGCCCTTAGATCAGCTGTATTGCGCACGCATGAATCACCGCACAGGTTTCCCACATCTCAGTTCCCACATTATTCCCTCTTCTGGGGGGAGACCTCTGACAGGGTGTGCTCTGAGAAGGACATATCCATGGCATCTTACTCCTTGAAGTCACTCAGATGGCCAGCGAGCTGTTCAAAGGCAATCCTAAATAATGTAGGGTGAGGTATATTTCTAAGAAACATGAGATCGACACTGATCTGTCATACTGGCACACACAAAAATATTTGGGAGGACAGAATTATATAAAATATTTCAGGAAAGATTAACTAAAAAGGTGTATGGTGTAGCCAATAATGTCCAAGAATGTATGAGAGGGAATGCTTGTAGGCAGAGGCAATATCTTTTAAAAGACAAATGAGACACTTGGAAAAGAAGCTGGTAAGCTTTGGCATATGTGAGAACAACTTGTCTACTCAAAAGCTTTCCTATTTTTTTCTAAAAATATCAGTGATCTCATAAAATATATAACCTTCCTCACAAGCCCTATCTCACAAATTCAAACGTTACACAAAAGTGTTATTGGGATCACGAGAGGAGCAGAAATTCTGCTTCATGAGAAAAGACTAGAAGGGTTTGTTCGGCTTAGGAAAATAAAGATTGAGAAAGGACATTGGAGCTACCTAGAAATAAATATCAAGCACGTAAATTCTTCAGGAACAGAAGTGCTGTTTAACATAGCAGATAATGTTGGCATAAATATAAACAAGTTGTGAATAAATATACAGCTGGAGTTAGAAGATTAGGAAGAGGAGGGAAGTTCTAGACTGTTTGAACAGTCATGTTAGCAAAAGACACTCAATTTTCAATGCAGAGTTTAATGTATTTATTTAAATAGTATTAAGTAGTTGCCAGAATAGCAGGGAGTTAGATTTATGTGTATACATTACCTTCACGACTTTTTCCATTGATCACCATTCTGTGGACAAAGCGTCCTAGAGCTGACTGTGACCATACTCCTCACAGACAGCACCTTTCCATGCCTGGAGAGAATGCAGCTATGTCACGGTTAAGGAGACCCTAAATGACGAATGTTTCAAAGGCCTTAACACCAATGGCCTCTGCCTTGTGGCCCTGCCATCACAGCTCTCTACTCTGCTGCTCATGCCACCCACAGACATTGTCTGATTCACGTTTGGCACCCAGCTATGCCACCTTTCCCTGTGAGCCTTAACGTGAGATCCACTTAATTTTGCTCTTTACTTTTTCAAGCAGTATCAAGTGATGCACCTAAAACTCATCAGAAAGGATCTTCCATGAAAATCTTCTTATGTCTCCTTGCCTGTTTTTCCTCCTGACCATTTTTTGAACATTACACGTTATAAATCTCAAGTTCCTTAAAAACCAGCATTTTTTTCAAGGTGCCCAAGACAAAGAGGGGTGATTTGCAGCCTTCCATGCTTGTGCTTTTGTTGGATAATGCAGAGAATGTATGCTGTGTGCAGAAGGCCATGGCATGAAGTAATGTGAGACATCAAGGCCAGCTGGAGCAGTACTGAAGGCCTGGGATGAGCTGAAGGAACAAGCCATACTGTATATAAGATGTGACTAGCCTGACTAGTCTAGACACTCCACTGTTTCTAAGTTTTGTCTGAAGAAAGCATGCTGGAAACCCTCTGTCATGGCTGCAGGGCAGATGATCAAGTGAACAAGATGCAGGAGCTATCAGTGGTTCAAACTGACTGATAATATGCCTTATGCTTAAAAACTAAAACAAAATAAAAATCCCAGTATACATATATGAATTCACAACTGCTTGATTAACATGTCAAAACACAACTGCAGATGGGAACCACCATAAAATTTGAGTGTCTTTCACTGTGGCTTCAGGGGTATTAAGACAAGTGATAGATACCCTGTTTTTTTTTTAATTAGTGATTTGGGTGTGATATAGATCAAACACAGATAAATTCAGGGTAAAAAAATCAGCAAAGTAGTAATAATGATGATGGAACAATGGGGAAAATTTTTTGCTGTTTAACACACTGAACCTACTGAAAAAATTTTCGTTTTGTTACCTTCAAATGCCAAGTCATACATCTAGAAATCAGACACTGCAGCTACACCTGCAGAAGAGAGGGCTGTGTTAAGCAGAAAGGAAGTGTTAAGCAACGTAAATCCTTTACAGGTCATAAAAAGCTGACAGTAAACAAATTCTTTACAGACATCCATAGCAATAATGCGATCTTCAAATGAAGGAGGCAGAAGAATAGTGAGAACAAAATTCGGGAGCATTTTTTAATCTCAGCGTTCAGCATCACTAAGGTAGATTCTACCTACAGTACCTGTGTCCATATTTTTAAAAACAAATGAGAGGAGGGTACAGAGAACAGAAATAACCAAAGGTTAGACAAACCATTTTACACTGAGAAGGATGATTAATCTGATTATCTTTACAAAAGATTAAAAGGGTGACTCAAATTTAGTGATTGCCTTTTGAAGGAAAAATACAGGAATCTAAGAAAAAAAGGCTCAACAAAATTTGGTGACTGCAAATTGAAGCAAACAAGCTCACACTTTAACAGTGAAGTGATACTATTTTGTAACATAATCATAGTTGTGTGACTGGCTGCTTATCTATCCACTACTCACCTATCCAGCTCCAGAGCTGTGGTCTCTGGCTGTAGACGTGTTTTAGGTTTCATGTCCTACTTCTGGTAGAACAGAATTCTTCAGCCTACAGATCAAGTCCCAGGTTACCTGTAGCACGGATGAGGCCG
>VYZT01055623.1:0-36325 GCA_013400735.1 Pomatostomus ruficeps | reverse complement strand
TTTTTTTTTTTTTTTTTTTACTGAGACCCTCACAGGTAGCCAAGTGACTGCTGTATGCTTGAGGAACTGACACTGTGGCTACCATCACCACCACCACTTAGAAATACAGGGAGAATTGGAAAAATATTTTTCTGTACTTTCTGAGCAAACTCAGGTTTTTACACTGAATAAATCTAGCAAAGTAGAGTGAAAATTTAGAGAGGAGGTAAGAGAGTAAGAGGTGAAGTTTCAATGAAGTTTCAAAGTGGTTACCACAAAATTTTAAAATGGCAAAAAGAGAACAGTTATTTTTCACTTTTCTCAATCTCATTGAGTAAAGACATCAAGCCCAAATAACAAGTTCTCCCTTTAATGAAAAAGAAAGCATGGTGTTTTGTTGGGTTTTGTTTCATTTTGGTTTTTTCCCCAGCCAAATGCCTCAGTTTCCTGTATATTTCTATGTTAACATAGTTATGGGATATTATTTTTTCATAATGTTGTTTAATCTGGCCAAATGATACTGCATTTTAAATAAAAAAATATTATTTGGGTAAGGAAATACTATTCCTTTCCCTGGTTTTATTTGTGTCTGGCAAATGTAGGCTCTACACATGACTGTAATCCTGATAGATTACTCTAATATAAATGGAGGTACATACGTTCTGCTATTACCAGACATGAAAATGGGATTACTGGAAGCATTAATATTGTATCTGAAGGTGTTAGTTCATTTTGTTTAACCATTATTTTCAAGTTACAGCCAAAGAATATGCAAAGATGTTTTCCATCTGAAGCAATTATAGAAGGAAAAAATCCATCTTTAAAATACGTTCTTAACTTTTGTGTCAGCGTGGTCCCTTTATTGTTATCATTACTTCAAGGCATGGAGTGCTATTTTGGTTTTGGTTATTCTTGTAACTGTTTTGTATATGGTGTAAAGCTTTACCTGATGTATTGAGGAATACTGGCCTGGATTTTTTAGCAGTGACTCACTATTCTTGAAATTTGCATGATTGGAACTTTGGATGAACTTAAGGACAGGGAAGGAACCATGTAACCAGAACTGTCTTACCTCTGGAGCAGAATGGCTTTCACATCCTTCAACTTTCCTACAAACCACTTGCAGGGAGTTACCTGCTTCTGGATTTTTTTTTACACTGTTGGTAATGTGCTGTGTTGTGGGAAAGGTTAGCAAACACGTGCTCCCCTGTAAGCTGTAACTGAGCTCATTTGCTGGTTTGGTTACAGCAAAGGAGCTAAAGTGTTCAGGTGCTATTTTTGAAATTATATTTCTGCATGAATGTGGGAGTTCTTGAAGCCAGTGTCAACCCACTCATCAGAGTTACTTTTCCCATAAGGTGAATAAAGAAGAAATTTGCATATAGCCATTAACAAGAAGTTGTTGCTTGCAAAGTGTGGTGTTTCATCTCATTAAGGAATAGAAAACAATAAAAAAGATCATAATTTTTTCTTAAGTGTGTTAACATGCTGTTATTTTTCATTGGAAAAACCCTGGATATGATGGGTTTCTAAGCTATTTTCCTTTTGTATACTATTACGTCCTGTCATTACTAATCATTTGTCATCGCAAATGTTTGCTTCAAAAAAAAAAAAGCCAAAACCACATTTTAAAATTTAGTATTTTATTTTAAAAGGTAAATGTTTCTTCCAATATTTGCATAGGGAAAGGACAGCAGTCAGTGGCCTTTTCTATATGTCACTGGTTTGTGTGTGCAGGTAAGGTAAAGATGTAAATAAGATGAAGGTACCTGTGCTTGGGCTCTCAAGTTTCTTGTTAAAAAAAAGTAAAAAATAGAAACATACATGTTTGTGAGATTCACAATGGGTTTTTTGAGTTAGTGGCTGAAGTATCATGTTTACCATTTTTCTTTCAGCAAGGAATAGACTGTATGATACTACACTGAAACCAAATGCACAGTAAATTTGCACACACAAATCATCAAATCAGTTTACAATCCTGCAATGTTTTCATATCATTAAACTGTTAGACCAACTTTCTGTCATTTATGCATAATGAACAGATGTGAGTAACCAGTGTATTTGTCTTCATTGAAATCGGTGCTGTTTCTATTTAGGCTGCTTAGAAGCAAATTACTTCAAGAATATTAACCATCAGCTAATTAAGATGTACTTAATTAAATGCAAATGCTACTTAGCAAAAGTGATTGAGAGAAAGGCATGTGATTAGGGAATTAGCAACTGATTTAACACTTGGAGCTACCAGCTAGGCACCTAAGCATTAGAAATGAACGTAGAAGCTTCACTTGGTAAGAAAAATACAAGGGGAAAATACACCATCTTGTCACATGGTGTTTCTTGAAAAACTTAGGAGTCAATGGAGTAAGATATATTGAGGTCATAAATTGTAGTTAATGTTGCTTTATGTTTGATAATTAGGTTAAAAATTATTTAAATGTTGACAATTTATCAATATTTTTTGACAGCTGATTCAGAAACTGTAATGGAAAATAATTACTAAGGTAATACACTGTTGCTGCTGTTTTGAAAGACACTGTTTTACGAACATTAAAGCCTTTTTTTTGGAGCAGATATGAGTAAATACCATCAATATCATATGAAGGATAGTGAGATTAAGAAAACATTTAAAGTTTCCTATTGTCTATCAAAGGATATGTTATTTGCTAGTATTGAACTGATTCAAGGGCAAAAATTGTGTCAGTCAGATACTGCTGCATGTGCTGCTGTTTTTTCCTCCAAGTACTCTTAGTATTGTTGAGCTAAACAAGATGGTAAATGATGAATTTCATGTAAATATTATTGTTTCTTCTTTCTGTGGCTTATTTGATTAGGTTTTCAGAGATTAACTTCTAAATTCTCCCTACTGAAAAATCTGGGTCGACTTTTTGAAGTTGTGTATACATTTTAATTAGAGACATGTGCTCCAAGAAAGCCAGTGTTCCTCAGAGAATTTCTCCTGTATAAGGAAAAACAAACAACAAAACAGAATTGGGAAAAAAGAAGAAAAAAAAAGGTCCTGAGACTGAATTTCCAATCAGCAGTTCTGATAAAGTTGAAGTACAATAAGGAGGTTTGAGGAAGACACATTGCAAGTGTCTGATTATGCAAAAGGACAAAATTTGAATGAAAGTATTATGAGTATGCATAGTTCACAATGTAGTTCTCTACCTCTTCTGATAATTTTAAAAAGAAAATGTCACACTGCTGCTGGAGCGTCGAGGTTTGGAAGGGAAACATAATTTGTTGTGACTGTTCATGCTAGGCAGGCATGATTTTTCCTGTTGTGGTGAACTTTGGTAATTAGTGATTTGAAAGAAATGGAGAAAGATTAGAAATTAAAACAATCATTTCAGTTTATCCTGGTGATTGATACTGGTGATTTGCAGACTACTGTCTACAAATGAGCAGACAGTAGTCTGCTCATTTGCAGATATAAGGTACCCTAGCATG
Organism: Pomatostomus ruficeps; assembly: GCA_013400735.1. Lineage (NCBI taxonomy): Eukaryota > Metazoa > Chordata > Aves > Passeriformes > Timaliidae > Pomatostomus > Pomatostomus ruficeps. The sequence goes on along the minus strand of VYZT01055623.1, from coordinate 32,896 downwards.
TGAAGATGTGTGGAGTTTTGATAAGTTTGATAGCTTTTCTATAATGTGAAGAATTTCCATTTTGCATTAGACTAATCATCCAATGTGTTGACCAGGTTATTACTAAAGAAAATCTAGTGTGGAACTTCCCATTTGGATAAACTCGTATGTTTTCTTATTTAGTGATTTTCTTGATTTTTTAAAAAAATTGCCTTTAGAATAGTTACTGTTAAACTGATTAATGCTGCTTCTATACGCTTACAGTCTAGTCATGACAGTCCTGTAACTTTGAGGCAAGTAGATTATAGACTGATGACTTTTTACTGGAGGAGGATATGCTTTACTGACTGTGACTGTGGTTAAAGTTAGCTCCAAGTGAAAAACAGGACTGAGCTCATAGAACGGATCTGGTTTTAGTAAGTTTTGAATATGGATAGGTATATTTTGGTCTTGATGGGCAGAGTCCACACAGCATTTTTGGCTCCTCAGCCAGTCTGACACATTTTGAGATTGACAAGGGAGTCAGTGTAAGGACAGGTATAGGTCCTCATGTGAAAGGAATGCATATGGGAAACTGCATGGGAGTTCAAGATAAAGAACATTCTCAGCCATTTCAGCCTTTACAACCCATACCAGAGGCAGTTCAATTCTTTCCTGTTGATTATTTTTCTACACAGGAACGGAAGGAAACAGTCAGTGGCAACCAGCAGAGCTCACAGATTTTGCTATCGTGTGAAGTAACTGCATTTTTCTCCTGCAGCCTCTATGCTTAGAGGCATTACTGAAGGCAGTTAAATAATGAAAGGCCTTCTTCACCCACAAACACTTTAAAAGTTGAGCTCTGGAGTGCTTTTCCAAATATTTCAGCTGCCCAGCAGTTTTCCAATGGATGACATATCATGTACAAGATACTGACACAAGAGACTTGTTTTTCCTTCAAGATGAAGATATTATAGTAAATTTGAACATATTGAAATAAGCAATAAATAATCGGAAGTCTACAGTTTTAGCATTTGGGCTCAGTTGCTGCCCTTATGTCTTCTATGAACTTTGAAATACAACTGTAAAATTTGTTTCACCACTGTATGATATTCCTGTCCTTTACTGATTACACAGGCATGTTAAAAATATGTTAGATATTAATGTTCAAAGCACTCTCTTTATTTAATTCCATTGATTTTTATTTTATTGTCAAAATCTACTTAGTTTATATCGGATTATAGGTCAGTCTTTCATAAACTATAGCTGGTTTCCTCGTACAGACCTGAGACCAGACTCATTGACTTATTACATAGGCCACCAGCAGCAATTTCATTTTATGCTGATTTTTTTTTAAAGTTGTTCTCTATGCCTCATTGAATCTTGCAGTGATTTTACTGTTCATTTTAAAGCTTAAAAACATTTTGCCCTCTGTTAAGCACTTGCCTTTCCATTTACTACAGGTCAGAATTTGACAGCAGTTTTTTACTGTGCACTGAAGCATGCACCATGTTAAAAGATGCACAATAAGCAAGAGGGTTTCTTTACTGTATCACTCTAGTGATTCCAGGTCTAGGAATGCTTCCCATTGGAACTTCCTTAAAGCATTTTACAAGAAACTTAAATATCAGACACATTTTACAGATGAGTAAACAAAACCACAAAGGACTGACATGATTCAACTACATTAACCACTGAATGTGGTCTAGCCCAACCTTTAGCATCTAAACTAAATTTTCACAGATACAATACCAGCTTTGTGAATTTAATAAAACAAGAATGGTGGTATGAATACAGTCTGATACTTATTAGTCAGTTCCTCCTGAATGCTACTCACAACCTACCACTCTGATCTGTAAAAATTTGCCTATTCAGTATGAGGTCTGGGGTTTTTTGTTTGGTTGGCTTGGTGTTTTGTGGTTGGTTTTGATTGTTTGTGTTAAAACAACTAAATAGTTGCATAGTTCAATAGTAGCTTTCCTGTGTGCACACATACCAGGAAGTCAAAAGGAGATTTCAATGTAGTGACTTGCTTTACAGATTGTCCAGCTGGATCCACCATAATTATTTGAGGAAGAGATGTGTATTTGAAAGGCTGTCCCCTCGGCACTCCTCACTGATATAAATCTATAAAAAAAATCCCAGGAAAGGTTTAAACAATTTTTGACATTTTAAATTCTTGAAAAACCTCTTTTGCCTCCTGCTATTTTTACATGCAGTCATTTCCCTAAGTGCACGTTGGAGATTTTAGTCCAAAATGTATGTCTCTTGCCTAAGAGAGAAATACCATTCAACAACATAGGCATTGTTTGTAAATATGGACTGTTGCTAGATTCCAGATTTTAATGAACGGATCAACTGATAAATGGTGAAGAGTTCTCTTGACAGAAATATCATATTCTGTTTTCATCTCTCGGCTTTTTATTTTTGTCATTCTGTTGTTTAGAGTATAAGTAACCCAGGGCAGATGCCTTTCAGTCATGTTTTTTGGAGTTCTGTCTTCAATTCTTGTGCAACATAAATTTATACCCATAATGTTCAAATAGAATAATAAAACAGTTAGGGTTGGAAGGGATCTTGAAAATCATCTAGTTCCAACCTCTCCTGGCATGAGCAGGAACACCTTCCACTAGAACAGGTTGTTCAGAGCTCCATCTAACCAGACCTTGAACACATCCAGGGATGGGGTATCCACCACTTCTACAGACAATCTGTTCCAGTGCCTTTCTCCCTTCACAGTAAAGAATGTCTTCTTTCATCATCTCTCTTTTAGTTTAAAGCCATTCTCCCTTGTTCTATCACTACATGCTTTTTTAAAAAGCTCCGTTTCATCTTTCTTTTCAGCCTTTTTTAGGTACTAGAAGCCTGCTATAATGTCTCATTGGATTCTCTTCACCAGGCTGAACAACTGCAATTTTCTCATGGGAGACATTCCAATCCTCTGCTCACCTTCATGGCCCTCCTCTGGACTTGCTTCAACACACAATGGCAAACATTTTCAAATGGGACTTTCTCTAAGTAGTCTTTACACTGGCAGTGTTCCCAGCTTATGCTTGAGTGGTTCCTGGTAGTTGACTACACTATGCACTTTAAAGAGGAAGGCAACAAAGGTCAAGTTATTCATAAAATCCTTAGTGAAATGTCAGAAACAATTTAGTCTAAATAAAATATTTTCCTGAAGATAAGAAGTACCCATTATAAGACATTCCTTCCAACTACATTTCTGTGCTATTGAATTCATCAGATAAGAATTGGACAGTTGACAAAAATAAAATGCCAGCATGTAAGATAAGTATCTCTAGAATATTTTCTCTGTAAAAGCAAAGGAGAAAAGAGGGGCTTTGATTTTGGGAGAGAGTGGAGTCTTGGTTTCATTTGAGATATAAACTCAGACTGAAACTAAGTTAACAAAATTTCTCATTGTGGCACCAAATTTAGCTTGAGTTTTGAAGTTAAGAGCCAGTAGGTTATAAATAAGCTCAGCATAGTGTCATTTATTTACACTGTGACACACTTTATTGCAATAGTAGCATTTCTTGCTAAGTGTGCAAGTGTCCTAGCAGTTTACTCTATTGATTTTTATGTAGCAATGGAGCAATTTCAGAGTAGGGTTCATCCCTTTTCTACTTTTTTTTCTATCTGGAAAAGTAGTTTACAATCCTCTGTTGTGGTTTTAGTAATGGGGAGGGGGCCATAAAGATGGCTCCTGTGAGAAGCTTCTGGAATTCTTCATCATTTCCAGCAGAGCCAATCTCTGATGGCTCTGAAGACGATGGACATGCCACTGGCCAAGCCTGGGCCAATTAGAAAGGTCAGTTATGCCTCTGTGATGACATATTTAAGGAAAAACCAAAACAAAGTGTGCACGCAGCTGCCTTTAGTTAGAGAAGGAGGAGGATGTGAGAACATGTGAGGGAAAACAACATGGAGACACCAAGGTCAGTGGAGAAGGAGGGGGAGGAGGTGTTCCAGGTGCTGGAGCTGCGATTCCTCTGCAGGCCGTGGTGAGCCCATGGTGAGGCAGGGTGTCCCCCCTGCAGTCCATGGGATCCACAGGGGATGCGGAGGGATCCACCCGCAGTCTGGGAGTGAGGTGCCAACGTTGGAGCGGGGAGATACCAGAAGCTGCAGCAGCCGTAGATGCCAAGAGAAGCCGTAGCAGGTGCAGCCCAGTGAGAGACAGAGACTGAGATAAAAGTCCCGCAGTTTGTGGAGGAGGTGACCACGCTGGAGCGGGTGGATGTCGGAGGAAACTGCAGTCCAGGTGGGAGACCCGGTTGGAGAGAGAGGGGCCCCCTGCTTCCATGCTGGAGCAGTTTGTCCTTGGAGGACTGCATCCCGTGGACGAGTAAACCCACGCCATAGAAGTTCAGAGAACTGTCTCTCATGGGAGGGACCCCACGGCAAAAGCAGAGGAAAAAACTCCTCTCCCTAAGCAGGGGAAGAAGATCCTGGAAATGGATTGACCTGAAGCCCCACACCCTGCCCCCCCTCGCACTGTTGGTGGGAGGGAGGGAGGGGTGGGGAGGGAAAAGAACGGAGTCTTTAAGGCTTTATTTTACTTCTCATATCCTCCTTCTAACTCTGGTAGTAATAAATTTCACTTTGCAAGTTAAGTGAACCTGTTTTGTCCTTGGAATGTTTCCTCCGGGTTCCTTATCTCAACTCATGGACCCTTGTGTTAATTTTTTTTCCCCAACTCTCCTTCCTTCCTCTGCCCAGCTGTGGCAGGGGAGGGAACGAGTGAGCGGCTGCCGTGGGTGCCTGGCACTTGGCCAGGGTCAAACCACGACATCGTCTCTCTTGTCCTTGAACCCAAACATATGCTCTTCTGATGAAGCAGGAAGGAATCCCTCCTGCACTGGTGTCAGGGTGTGATGCCCTGCAATATGACAGAGGGAGCAATTTATGCCAAGACTGAGTCCAGCGAGGGAAGCAGAACTTGGTGTTGGAGAGATATGAAGCCTTTGGCAGGGCTCAAATTTGTATTTTAATATGGGAAAATATAGCTGTTGAGACTGACTTGATCTCAAAGGTCTTTATAATTCAGATGACTATGATTACTTTAGGCTATTTTAAAAACATGAGCTGCAGGATTTTCCCTGGTTTTCAGAACCAGGGAAGATTGATGTTTGTAGTTCTGTTGTGCCTAAATATTCTGTATGAATAAAATATTTGGCACTGGTTAAAAGGATATAATATTGAATGGATGGCCCTCATCTTTTACTCTTTCACAAAGAATTTGGTTAATACCTCTGGGACGCATGATAGGTCTTTAGTACTAAAGAACTTCCTAGTTTCAGGAACTCAGTTTAGCTGAGATTCTTACTCAAAAGTTTCTAAGACTGTAAACCTTGAATGACAAAAAATATCGTTTATATAGTTGCTGTTTTGATTAGTATTTGAATCATTTTATTATTATTATTCCATTGAGCAATAAAGCCTAATTTGAGACTAGGGTAAAGCAGTGTTTTTAGATCTTTGGCATCATTTACAGTGTGCTTGATTCTCACTGAATTAGCTTTCAGAATCCACGTGGTAGTTACTAATAGTGGCTGATGCCTTTATGATTCAATTACAGGCTATTTAATCAATACATTAACAAATATTTCATTGTATTAAAGACTTGTATTCATTTCCAAATATTGATAAGACATTATTTTGTTGACATGGTGTGTTAAAACATGACGGTTCTTAGAAAATGTATGATGTAGACAACTCCTTTTGGTCCTCTCAAGATCATGTAAGATTCAAGAGTGATTCAGCAGATGAATCATAACTCAACGGAAGGTTTTATGCCCTAGTACAGCAAAGATAATATAGCACAAAAGGCATTGTGATGCTTTGAAATTATATGCTTCTTAGAAAAATTTTTAAGAAAAGTTTTATGCTTACAACTGAACTGGCTCTTTCATGCCTTAATTGTATGTGGTTATCAGGACCTCAGAAGTCCAGTGCACTCTTAGACACAATGTTTTCACAGCTCCTTATGACAGGCTTGTTATCATAACAAGTTACCACAACATAACATGTTATGTTATGTTATGATAACAAGGCTAGAATTCTAAAAAGTGGACCCGAATCTCTCCCTCCTTCATTTTTTTCCATCATTTGCTTCAACTCGAAGATTTATCATGGCACTTACTGATATCAGAATATGTCGTCGGTCATTCATTCCTTCCTCTGTTAATAAATATTAGCTTATTTGATCAAGAAATCATGTCACCTTGCACAACTGTCCATGTAATGATTAAGGTGCTGTTCAGAGAGATCTCAGACACAGTGCTCCCGTGATTATCTGATTGAAAACAAAAGCAACCCTGCTACTTAAACACTAGCTAATATTTCATTAGGCAATTTATACCAGCCTGGATATTTTTATTATAATGAAATGTGTACCTACAGAATAAAAATGAATAGATATTGTTATACTTTCATGACACAAAGAGTGATGTGTTGCTAGTTTGCTAACAAATGAAGATCTTTCTAACCAAACAACACTCTGACTACAATTTACTGCAGCCTTTCATATTTTGATGAATAGCTGCAATTCAAAGGATGAATTGTGGGTTATAAAACTGGCTAAGTAAGGATGTTTTTACCCTTCTCCCACAAATGTGAATGAAAACTGGGTCATTACTATAAATGCACCTCCATGTACACAGTTTTCCTTTGGTGTATTATATACTCTGTTACTCACATTCGGATTTTGTGTGGAATCAAGTATGTATTACAAAATGAAAGCCTAAAGACCACCCAGGCTGGCATTCACTTCATGAGACTGTCGAATCAAACTAGATTTAAGTATGCTCTTCTAGAATCAAGGCAGAGGAGACAAGTAATTTTAATAAAAAATCTATTTACCTTGTTTATACAGAAGAACAGAGTCTAATTTATTTGTGTGCCCATCTGGACTAGATTGCTCATTTTAAGTTAATTTAGCAAATGATAGACTGCTACTGGCCTTTTTTTCTTCCCAGGAGAAGAGGTTGACAGACAGCTGTGTAGAGATGCCATCTACCCAATCCCGGTGGTGTGCGAGGCGCCATGCCCCAAGGACTGCGTGCTCAGCGTGTGGTCTGCGTGGTCCTCCTGCTCGCACACCTGCTCCGGCAAGACCACAGAAGGGAAGCAGATGCGCGCCCGCTCCATCCTGGCGTATGCAGGTGAAGGTAAGGGCTGCTGCTCTTCCTGGCTCCTGCTTGACTGGGAGTGCTCAGCTGTCTTATGTAATGTCAGAGTGATCTCTTGATCGACAGAAACAAATTATAGGTGGAGTTGTGGTCTTTTAAATGTAGCAAGATTATTTAAAATGTTATCCTACATTTACTCCTGGTACCTAAAGCTGTTTTAAAGAGGTTTTGTTTTGTTCATTTCACTTAATGTTACTGCATTTTTCTTAGCGTGCTTAATATTACTGTTTCTATTTCAGATATATTGTTTTCTTGTTTCCATTAAAATTAAACAAGATAAACAGTTTATCTGATACAGATTAGCATCCCTAATTTAGAATGCTGAAAAGATGAGAATTTTAATGGCCTAAATGTTAGCAAATCGGTTTTGTAGTTTCTTGTCTCAAATTGGTAACTTATGTTATCCCACTAACATTGTTATTCATAGTAAAACTTTGGTTTTTGCCCTGCAGCTCTTCACTCGTGAATGGTTTCCATTTATTCAAATGGTTCTTGTGCAGTGTCTGCAGCAAATGCAAAGAGAAGACATAGCTGGAATATAAAGGAAAAGAAGAAATAGGTTTTAGGCATAGGTTCATGGCTATTCTTTGATGATTTTCCATGGTTCCTACAGTTCTTTCTGTTTTGGTTTTTATTTGGAGGGGTGGGTGAATTATAGAGGAAATGTATTCTGTGTATAACATGGTTCAAAACTGGCCATGTCAGGTGTGCCAGGGTCTAGCTAATGAAATGCCTCGTACAACACCAGAAGCCAGGAGACATAGCCACCAAAGAGTTCTTGGAAGGTGTTTACCCACATGTATTAATGACAGAAAAGTTAAATGCCTTCAATATAAAAGATTACATGCATGTGTTAGTTTTTCTTTTAAACTGTTAAGCATTTTATTACTTTAAGATCAAATTCAGGTGAAAAGTGAAAGCTGCAAGGTATGGACGCAGTGAAGCAGAATATCTGTACACTTTGCTGTTTGCAGACAGAGATACATTGCTAAAAGTGTTCTGTGTATTTGACAGAATTTGGGTGATTGAAAAAGAGTAAACTTTCAGGGAAATACAGAGACAGATAATTCAAATAAACTTGTATTCATGCGCTTCTTGCTTATCCATGTAGGTCAAGACAATAGATTTTTTATATAATTTTGTGATTTTACTGGAGACAGAAATTTAAACTCCTGACAAGCATGCCACAGAAGTGAAAACCTAAATTTCTGAAAAAATTACCCCACTTTCCTATCCTTAATCTTAAAAAGTACTCCTTATTCTGACTCTGATACTTATTACAACCTGGGTTAATTGACAAGGTTGCAGATGCAGCAAAGCTGTTCAGCATATCCTGGATTTTTAGGTGTGTGAATTTTATTCACGTTTGTTGTGCAATGATCAGAATCAGCACAGCGTGATCACAAAGACTGACAGATCTCAAACCAGAGGTTGTAGTGAAGAAATCCTTAAAGTAAGGCTTAGAAAGCTAACTCATTTCCTGGGTGTTGTAGTGCTTCAGCTTTGCTCGAACCCTGGCCTCTTTCCCGGTATTTCAGAGGAGGTTATTCCATGCTTTTTTTAAGGATACAAGCTGGAAGGTCTACCCAGCTGACAGGAATGCACTCACATCTTGGCCAGATCTCTTCAACACTGTGCTGCTTTGCACTCTGTACAAACTCCAGAGAATGAAAGTACATAAATAAATGAAAGAACCTTCCAAGGCTTAAGGTAATTTTACAACTCTAGCTGGAAGGTACTTTTCACCTTTTCTTGTATTATATTCAAAATACATCAGTTTAACTTCTATTTTTTATGCTTCAGTGGGATTAGAGTTATTGTCATCTTTCTCCTCATACTCCTGTTACACCTTTTAGTCATTTGCTACATGACAAATAGCTGAATGACTTTTGACCTCCAGAATTCCATGACCGATACCAGCTGTGTTCCCAAAACATAAAATAATGGGTGTTGGGAGGTCATTTCATGTTCTAGGAGCACAGAATATATTCATGTGTCTGAACATCTGTATTCTGTTAATATAAAAGGAAGCTTCACATGAACATTTTTTGGAAAACATACAGTTCTCCGTTCTATTCAGAACTTAGAAAAAATGCCCAGAACTGTAGATGGAAGCTCTGTATCATCACATATAACAAAAAATTCCAAGTCTCGTAAATGTAAGACCAATAATTCCATTTACACATTAAAACTGAGTTCTGAAAGCAGCTATCAGTTCTGTTCAGGTGAACAGTCACACAAGTGTTTTCATTTGGATTTCTGAACCTTTTCTTGAACTGTTGGTATGAGAGACAGACCAGGCTAGGTATGCTATTCAATAGTGATTTCTCTGTTATGTTGCCATGAGTTCTTACTCGAAGCACAATAGGACAAGTATATTGTACATAAATATATACTATTCCTATTATATATCAGGATTGGATATTAACTAATGAAGAAATGTGCAGAATTGTTGCCAATCCATGAATAAGGCTAAATTTGTATTCTAAGATGACATGAGGAGTCTAGGTGTGAGTCCTTGATCACACACATCCTCCTGCTAGTCATTCACTCCACAAGCCTAGGAAGATCAAAGCATTGCAGGCATTACATACACAAGGAATACTGCAATCCCTAAGTATCTGAAGCATTTAATTCTTGTTCATTTGGGCACTTAAACATGAACACCCCATTGAAATTTTTGAGGATCTGTAGATACATGTGAAATAGGGTTTTTAATCTGGATCTCAGATGTTTTTTTGTCAAGTATTGTCTGTGATTGTTCAGTTTCTCTGCTCTTTGAAATGAAAAATACTATATTCTGCCATTCTTCTTGTTCATGTTGGCAGATAACTGTCTGTAATAGAGCCATATCATTTCACACCTAAGAAATTATTTTTCATCTTATTTCCCAGCTATTTCTTCGGCTGAATTGGTTTGAAGAGCCATCAAGTTAACATAACTGGCCACTAGGAAACAGCCACAGTCTAATAAATTATTTTATGACTTAAAATAGGAATAATTCAGTAGTAGTATAATAATTCCTCGGTGTCAAGAATAGGTTCACAGGAAAAATACAACACATATGTAAATTACAACAGTGACAAAGGTTTCTAATGAGCTATGGAATACCAACTGCCCCACCAGCACCACACTGATTTGTGCTTGGGCCAGGAGCTGACCTCAGCAGTACACCCCCTCATCATCATTTCCTCATTCTAAACAAGACCCTCTTCTTGTGGTCAAACCACATGGTGCAGAGCCTCAAGCACAGTGTGGTCGTGCACATCTGGGATGGGCTTATTTACTTGCATTCAGTGGAGATAAAGGAGTATCTTCACAAGACACACAAGACTTTTGTGCTTTGTGAGATTACTCCATTTGGAAATGAGTGTCGCAATAACCATTTCTGATATTTTTCTGAGATCACTGTCCTCATCTTGAAGGTTTGAAAGGCAAAGTGATTTATAAATTTGCCTGTCTGTGAGACTACCTATAGTGTTAGCTCATTTGTGTCACTGTCAAATATATCTTCATGATACAGTAAGAAACTCAGAAAAGCCACTGTCTCAAAATATAAAATGACAGCAAAGGATGTAGTGATGTTACCTAATACATCATATAGTTGTTCTGCATAAATCGAGTAAGGCATCATATACAGCTCAGCCTATCTCTTGAATGTAGGGTCTGTCTATTTTTGTTTTATATTCTGTTTAATATTTCTGGTCTTCTCTTTTTATTCCCTGCTTACAATAAATTTATATAATTAGTAGTGTGCACTCAGGCTGGTTCACATTACTACTAGACCTGAGCCTAAAAAGTACTAAATGAATCTGAGTTTTTCAGTAAGTAATATATACGTAGATTGATTCTGTATTGATTATTCACTGCCATAGATTGACACTGACAAATCAGTGCAATACAGCGTAACACTAATGTTGTGGATACATCCCAAGTTTTATTAGTAATACTGATTTTGGAAAAGCAAAGATTTAACACCCCACGCCCCAAAAAGACCAAACCAAAACCAAAAATCGACTACAAAGAAGAAAATAAGATGACTTAAAAGCTTAGTTTAATAAAATGAGAGTGAAGGGAATTTTTTTTTACATATTCTCTTAGGGCAGGGATGCATTTGCGTGGCAATGTTTTACTGTGGGCATTACATGCTCACAGATTAGCAAAGTATATTGCCAGAAGGACTATTTGGTATGACCTCCAATATTACAGACTACTAAGCATCACAGTTAGATAGTACAGAATATCAGTTGTCCATCTCATCAGATATTCTGTTTGACAGGGAGCAGCTCTTCTCATCTATCTGCAAGACTGATGTATTGAATATGTGATAAATACCTGGATCAAAGGAGTTTCTTCTCAACACTTAGCAAATTATTGTTGATATGCTTTAAAATTTTATTCCTGTTAAATTCCAGTACAATTTGATTTCATAGTTGCAAACAAAAAGTTATGCTTAGGATTTTTAATGTATTTACTCTTCCTACACTTACTGAGTTTGTTTTTAGTTTTTGTATTTTCCTGGCTTGAAATAACAGTGTTTGGTTATTAAATGCGAAAGCACAGAATTGAGTAATTGTTTTACCAGCAAATTGCTTATTCACAAAAGAAGTTGTTTTTGAGGACCTGAGCTTTTTCATGAAACAGAAATTAAAACAAAACAAAACAAAACATTTAGTTTTGGAACTGTGCAACCTGAATTTTCAGGCAAGACTTACGAAGTGACCTGACACCTGTGTGAGAAAGATGAGTCAGGACAGAGTATGTTACTGTTCTTCTTTTCCTCAGGAGCCCATCGGCTCAGATTGCTGACTGTAGTGCGGGGTCAGAGGTTCAAATCCTGTCCTGGAAAAGACTGGAGGACAGGCCTCTCATTTGCCATGGGTCTGCTCTGCATCCTGACCTGTTGTGTGTTTAGGACAGGTCTGCCTGGTTGTGTAACTGATACACCAGGTGAGGAAGCACCAATGCTTGCAGAACTGGAGTAGTCTTGGTTCTGACTGTGTCTGTCTTCAGCAAGTGCAGCTACCTTGAGAAGCCCCTACCTCGTTCCTGCAGTAAGGGAATGAGTAGCACCTCACTCGCTAGAATACAAAAGGCACTTCAGTCACATCTCTTTTCTCAAACTTCAGGATTATTCCAGCTGTTTTGAAATGCATTTATAAAACTATATGCATTTGCAAAAATGAATGGTATCAAAATGAGTAATTAAAATGATCCTAAATGCTTTAAAAATGTTTAGCATTTTGAAATTTGAAAGTTACCAAGTCAATGTCATAAAAAATATGTATACAATCCAATCTTTGAATGTCCTAGAGGGAGGTGACTTACCCATTAGCAGCTTCAAATCAGGCAGAAAAGCAATCTAAGCATATGACAATTTTGTTAAAGCTTTCAAGGAAACAACATCACATCTCGGCTATTTTATAAGCAATATGCAAGTCCCTCTGCAGAGATATTGTTTCACTTTCAAGTCTACTTTGCTTAAGAATCCAAACCCAAAACGAAATGCTTCAGCTTTGTTTTTTGTATCCTTGAAATTATTATTTTAATACTGCCAAGCACTTATTTACTGTCATCTGATCATTTATTATTAAAGGATGTATTTATTATTGTATATCCCTTTTTTACGTATTCTGATGAATTCAAATGTCTATTTTATTTTTTTTCTGTGATACTCATTAACTTTTATATTCCTGTCAAACCTGTCCTCCTTTGGGGATATGCTCATAAAGTTGTTACCCCTACACAGATGTTGTAAAGGACATCTCTAACTGCCCTTTTCCAGCCCCTCCTGCATTTTCTGTACCTAGTTAAATTTGAGGAAGCACAAGAGAATGCTGTTTTCCTGGAGAGAATGGCACATTGATTTTTATTTTAGTAGCATTATTTCCAAATTTTATTCAGTCTTTGCACGTTTTTTACCTCCTGGTTTAATCTGAACAGAACTGGATTCCTACTGAGCAGCAGACATTCATGCCCCAATGTTTTTCATTTACAAGTCAATGTCAATCTCATTTTTTTCCCCTGAATATACATTCTTACATAGCTGTCAAAACTGAATCTAAGTTGTCACTTTATTCTCAAATGTCTCAGGAACTGGTGACTGTGGCATTCAATTCTGGGAAAATACTTTTTCCCACACAGGCCCTCTAATTTTTTGATTTCCTTAAATATTTCCCTTGTGTTTTTTCTTGAACTAACATCAGATAGAAATACTTAATTTATTAACCTTCCCTATATCTTTTAATTTTTCCTTATTTAACCCTATTAATGAAGGAACATGTCTAGACTCTTCACATGGATCAATGTTCTCTTCCATAACAAATAATTTGTGACTTTACTATTTTTTTCTCTCCAAAATACACTCACTTTCCTAATATACTTGCTTATATTCCCATCTGCTGGTTTTAGCTGATTTTTTTTTTCCTTGAAGGATGATGATTAGATAACTTTATGAAACTTATTACATAACTATAATTTTATTTTACCATTTTGGTTTTTTTATTTCCTTTTTTAGGAAAATGCGTCTGGCATTTTGTTTTTATGCTCTGCACATTGACATATATTTTAAGCAATTCTGATAGACTTGCATTCATTCTGAACCAAAAAAAAAAAGCAAGTTATTCTTAAATTACTTTCACATATTTGGAGGTTTTTCCAGTCCTTTGCAAAATTTAAGATTAACTAGTATGTGGCATGATATCTCAACTAATATGATGTTTACTGTTGTTTGGTTATATCAATAGTTTTTAAAAAAAGACAGAAATCAAAAATATTCCTAGAGAAATAAATTGAGAATTATGATTTTATCTTGTGTTTTCATTAGAATGTATCTTTTCTCATGTTTGCTACAGATCTAGACTGTGAAGAACAACTTGGGGTATAAAGTATTTTTATACTGGTGACTTGACTTTTCTGTGTTGGCATATTTGAAGCATCCATTGTTTCTTTGATTACATTTACTTTTTTGTTTAGTTTCAACAATGAGTGCTTAAAACTCCTTCCCTCCTGCATATCTGTGGAGCAGACAGTCAATGTGAAGTTCAGTGCTGGGTTATAGAGAATAATATGCTCTACAACCTGCATTTGGTGTGAGCATGCATTTCCCTTTTTAGAGAAAAGTTGTATGGCTCATCAGCATTAACTAATAAAAAGCTCCTCTTTCAGTTGTCCTTCTTACTTTTCTTGTCTTTTTGGAGAGGCTAAAATGTTGTTTAGATTTTTTGCTGTCTTTCCATCAGTTGAAGACAGGAGTCACATTGTTCCTTGTAGGCCAGAATCTTAAACCTAGTTTCTGTGTGTCTAATAACAACAGATATTTAGCAGATGTGATGTCTGCTTACAGGGCTGGATGTCAGATAGCCTGTGATCAGCTCTGGTAGGAAAGACCTCTTCATTTCTTCTGGAGGATTGGGAGGCCAAAGTAGTTTTGAAGAGCCTGAATATGATAAACAGAACATACTATCTGTAACCAAATACAACAAAGACAGCATTATTTGACCTTTTCTTCACAATCATTGACACTTAATTGCATTTTAATCTTAACCTGCAATAGGTTTTGTTATCTTAATCTGGGCCTCGAATTGCCAGCTGTGCCATCCTCTTTGGTTTACATAACATAGATAGACATCCACTGGGAGCTAGGACAAGACCTCCAAAAATCTTTTTAATTGATCTGTAAATTAGACATAAACAGGGATCTTTACACATGCATAACTAGAATAATTAACCATTTCTTCTGCCTAGAGCCTTCATAAGTCCTTATGTGACCTCTTGCAGTCTCTTCTGGAGAACCCCAGAGTAGTAAGGCTGTAGATTACTCCAAGCACATTAGTGTGTTATAGAAGTTATGATTGTTTTTTTAATCCTTTTGGTACAGACTTACATACTTTCCATGAACAGTCTGTTCTGTGTGGCTTGTTGACTGAAATTTGTCAGAGTCAGTATTGGGCATGTGAAGAGGAGAATAAAGGAACAGCATTTCTTTCATGCAATCAAACTGATAATATATAACTAAGAAAATTTCAAAGTGGGATTGTGGTATGTGTTTTTTTTAAATAAAAAAATAATCTCCTTCCACTGAATGATCTTTTGCCCTCTTTTATTGCTCCAGGAGGAATACAGTGCCCAAATAGTAGTGCCCTCCAGGAAACGCGCAGCTGCAATGAGCACTCCTGCACTGTGTACCACTGGCAGACTGGCCCGTGGGGACAGTGCATAGAGGACACGTCTGTCTCTGCTTTCAACTCCTCTGCCAGCTGGAACGGGGAGGCCACCTGTTCCGTGGGGATGCAGACAAGAAAGGTCATCTGTGTGAGAGTCAATGTGGGACAAGTGGGCCCAAAAAAGTAAAGATCTTTTAAAATATTTTTATGCTGTAATTATGTTTGGATTTTACTGCTTTATACTTTTATGACCAGTGACTGCTTGCAAAGGCAAAAAGATCCTCTTCTTTGTGTTCTCGTGATGGAACATTTCATCTTCTAAAAACACAAAGCTGCCATGACAGGAGGACTAGATAATACCTTTCTCACTGTGGATTTTTATGGGTGGTATTTACAGTGGTGATTCTGCTGACAGCTGACTAAATCCAGTTGGATCCTTGCCACCGTCAGGTTGAGTCATGATAAAATTCTCAGAGTATGTGTGTGCTATGCAGAGCAGCACCATTTCCAAGATCCTTATGTTGCCTTCAAACAAGCAGTGCACTGTATGGATTAGTGCAGTTCCACTCAAAAATAGTGGTGTGAATCTAAATGCAATACAGTACTCCTTCTCAGAACCAGGCCAAGGACGTGTAGGATAGGGGAACTTGACATGTCATTAATTTGAAACATTAGTTTGAACATTAGTTTGACAAACTTGGTGATTTTTTTTTTTCTCCATTTATGTGTTTTTTTAAGTTATTCCTTTGGCCCAGTGATTTGGTTTTACAGTTTAATGCGTGACCAGGGTTAAATACAGATTAGCTGCTAGTAAAATGCATTTGATAATATCTTTGGACGGATTGGCAGTCTGTAAATATATCCCACTCAGGACAGATTCCAAACTGGAAGAAATGATAGCAAAGGTTGTTTAGAAAGTTCATGAGGCAGCTATTTTCACACTAAATATTTGCTTGGTGCCTGCCATTTGGTGCTTTATTCTGCCGTAGATTTAAGCCCAATTTACTTTAAATGGAAATGTGGCGAGTAATGTCTGCACATTCAGTAATCTAAATTGTTGTCTATCAGCATTAAGTTGCTGTTCTATTTAGTCATGATACCATTATATCTTTTGTTTGGTACATTAACATTAAAAACCCCACAAACCTCTAATGATTTATCATCCTTTTTAAATCAAATGTAAATGCCTCTACCTTTAATCTGACCTTAAATTCTGGGAGGAGAACTGTTTTATTCTTTTCTAAATGAATCATGTGAAATGAAAAAAAGACTTGGTTGATCCTTCACATTGTCACATCAAAATCACTGAATCATTTTTAAAGACGCAGATAGTTAACATGAAAATGTAAATAGGAACCTTGTTTTAAAATCCCCTTAAAAAAAAGGATTACTGTGGTATGAGACAATCAATATTATTGGCCTTATCTGCCTCACAAGTTACAGACTCCAGCATGTATCTTTTCTGTTTAATTTGACCTTGAGTAAGGACTGCAAAAAAATCAATACTTTGCTTTAAGCCACATATAGTAAATACAAACAATATAAAGCATAGAAATGGTCTTCTAATTGAACTAATTGCCTTGCCTAAGTATCTGAAGAGAAATTGTAGTATTCAGTGCTCCTGAAGATGAAGTTCTCAGTGAAATGGTGAATGTGTATATTTCAGACTGTTTTGTATGTTTATAGTTTCTCCTGTTTTTTAAGGGAAAAGCCAATGCAAGAAAAGCCATTAGTAAGCCAATGTTCAATGTTTTCAGAAACACTTTTTCTTTTAACCTTAAAAAAAATTTCTGACAACATCGTCAATATATGTGATTGGTAGCAGAGGTCTTTTTAAAGTGTATCTGATCATATCTAAATGCCCCCTTGCATAAAGAATCTGATTTTATGAATCACACAGACCCAAGGTGCAGGTTGACTTAAAATCATAGACAGAACTTATAGAGAGGTGGTGGAGATTTATGTTGCTATAGCTATATTATTTCATGTGTTTTCACATTGCTGGAAGGGGAGAAAAGAGAAAGGGCAGAGATCCCATTTTAAGAGGGCACCAAGGAATTGGTGGTGGTTCATGGTAATTGATCATATACTAAGAACTGAATGTGTAGTGACAGGAAAACGCAGAGACAACTGATGGAAAGTATGAACGAGCAAATATTACTGAAGAGTATGTTCCTGTAAAGCTTCAAATCAGCTTTTGTCCTCCTCACATTGCACAGACATAGTCCTCTGCTGACCATGGAGACTAGATTTTCTTGATAGTTTGACATTACACTTGCCTCTTTCGCTTCTCTCATCCCAGCTGACCAACACTGAAAAGAGGAAAAGCTAGTCATAGTAATATCTTTCTGTAATGATCCAAAAGCTCCCAAATACAGATATGATGTTTTTCTTACATCTTTATGTATTCTTCACACAGTCCACAGTCTGTATGTTTTTAGAGCAATAGTAATTTTGAACTTATTTTAAATATTTTCAGTACTTCTGCGAGAGTTATTGTATCATTCTGAAACAAGTGTTGTGGCATAGAGAGTTGTTTTTCCTTAATGAAAAAGACAGAATCCCCAAAGAATGGAGATTCTGTCTTTTCATCCCGTATGTGGCAGTCCAACAATCCTTTTTATATGTTGATCAAGTCTCTTCCTAAAACAAGTAAGGTTTTCTGCCTTTTCTGACAGTCTTTCTCAGTCTCATTGATCTGGCAGTTTTAAATCCTTTTCTGGTTTCTCTCATAATCATGGCCAGCTTATACCTATTTGCTCCTGGGTTAGCAGTGTTCTTTATTTTAAATATGTCTCCATCCAGAGTTTATATTTATGATAAAGTAAAAATGAAATTTGCAGTAAAATACTGAAAATGTATTTTACTAAGCTGAATGAGATGGCCTTTCTTCATAATTATGTGAAACCTTGAAAATAACCCTGAAAATACAGTGTCTAGCATGGTGAGTGAGGGATGATGATTATTTAAATCCTGAGGTGCAGAATGCACCAGCTTTGGCTTGCTTTCACCACATGTATTTAATTGCTACTAGGTTTTATATCTGTGCCCCATCCTGGTGAATTCTGGGCAACAAGCACCATCCTCATGTGCCTGCAGGCATTCAGTACCTCACACAATTCACTACTTCATTGCAGAGCGATTGTTTATTTGATAATGCATCTTTGTAATTTTTTTGTTAGATGCCCTGAAAGCCTTCGACCTGAAACTGTGAGACCTTGTCTGCTTCCCTGCAGGAAGGACTGTATTGTGACTCCATTCAGTGACTGGACAGTGTGTCCTTCTTCATGTCAAGAAGGTAATTTTATCCATTGTGTGCTAATAGATTTTAAGAATAAAAAAACGGAGAGTCAGACTAGCAGTCACTTTTGCCAGAATGCTTATACACGTCTCTTTGTGAGAGGAGATGTAATACCAGGTACAGATGCTGCAGGGAGGACATGGAGTTTTTGCTGAAAAAAATAATTACTTCTATACATTTTCTATATGCATGTGTTTGGATTTTCTATATGTATCTGTTTGGATTTTCTCTCACATTTTGCCTAATGTTAGAAACTCCCATTTGCATCCTACACTGATAGAGATAACTAGTTACAGAGTAGACACATATCTCTTAACATCATCAGCTTATCATCTTAACATCAATACTTGTACAATGTTAGCATTTTAATTGCCAGATTATAAAATGGACCGATTTTGGTTTGGAAATACCTAAATATGTGCTGTTAGCTCATCAGAAAAACCTGAGTCTTTGTATACAAGGAGATAAGTATGTAGATATGCAGTTGTATATAATTTTGTGTGGCTGCTTCTACTCCAAGGAAAATTGAAGGAGAGTTAATAAAAATCAAGAGACTTTGCATTGATGTGAATGGTCTCATATAAACATATAAGCCAACACCATTTTAATACACTTGGCAAAGCCCTTTAAAACAGTGCAGGTCTCCCCTGAATTTTTATTACATTGAAATCACACATGAAGTTAGCGTGATGACAGGCTTAATATTAGCCACATTTTTATGCTTTATTTCTCTTTTTAAGCTTAACAGGAGCATTTTTCTAATATGTACTGTTACAGACAGACTCTGTAATATCCCCTGTTCCACAGGATGCTAATCTCTGTGTGGGACATGCGGATCACTCACAGCTACCCCATTGTCAGAATGTAAAATATATAGTTACATCAAACATACAGACTTGGACTGTCATGGCCAATGCTTTATAAAGGACACAAGCATAAAGGCATTTTTGCAGTAATTCCTATTAGTGTTTAGTGCATTCTAACAAGTGAAAAAAGGCATTAGGGAGACTAAATTCATAACCTGTGAAAAAGAGCAGAGGATTGAATCCATTAAATCTGAATCTATGAAATAGTTGTTCATTATTAAATATGTGTTATTTTACCACAGTATTACTTGTTTTTTCTGAAATACTTTCATTGGAGGAGATCATATGGGTGAAAATTCCATTCTTTTCTGTTCCAATTTCTGTGGGTTTTAAGAAAATTCTTGGTGCAATGAGCATATCTTCATGAATATTTACCACAAACTAGTGTGCAGGCTTCTATAAAACAGTATATCTGTGCACTACAGGCATTTTGTCTATTCAGCGGGTCAAACTCTCTTTATACTACACAAACAGTTTTTATTTCATGGGGTTTACCCATTTGTGCCAGCAAGCAGGTCAGTAGCTTTGCTGGGCTGCACGTCTGTCTTGCCCCTTGCGCCAGCTCCTGGCATCTCCTGGAGCTGTTTGACTTGGGAGTGAAGGGTTTCCTCTGTGCTGAAGAGTGGCCAGGTGGTGGAGAGCCACCGCCGGGATTCTCCTACTGCTCACTCCTAATTACAATTGCTTGGCCGAGGTCCAGCATGCTTCTGTGATCAGAAAAGCTGCAGCTGCTATAATAACCTACCCAAAGCTGATATCAGCCCAGTCAGCCAAATGTCTGCTCTACTACTCTCTGAAAAAAAATAAAAAGAAAAAAAATGCTCCAAGATTTTTACCTACATAGGCATTGCTGTGGAACTAATACAGATCTGTAACTTTTCTCTGAATTTTCTGCCTAAGAACTGATACCCAAAGATGACTGAAATCAAAACTCTTACAGGAACTATTTACTGTTTATCATTAATAATGAATGACCATAATAATTGAAAACTGTAAACTGTAAAGGAATTCCAGAGTGGAATTTCTGTTTCTGGTTTTACATGCAAAAATGATTAGGGAAAGCTTACACCTTCAAACTGTAAAGTGTAACAGCAAATTGAGCTGGTTTAATTTTTGTACTCCTGAACTGTTTATTCATTTCAGCTGTCTGTTCATTTGTTCAGTATTGCTGGTATTGCTTTCTGTTTAGTTCTGCTTTCTGGCCTTGAGCTGAAATTGAAGTGTTTTTTCTATTAGGCTTAATTTCTCTGCTTATGGGCAAAATGGCATGTCAATATTATAGCAATTGGTTCAAATACCTTGTTTTCACCCTAATTAGTTTCATCCCTAAGTAGCAGTGGTAGAAACAAGCTGTTCTGCTCTTTGCAGGGGGTGTCACAGTAAGGAAACAGTCCCGTCACCGGGTCATCATCCAGCTCCCTGCCAATGGGGGCCGGGATTGCCCAGACTCTTTGTTTGAGGAAAGGGAATGTGAAGCTTCTCCTGTCTGTCATATCTACAGGTATGTGAGACAGTAAACCAGAAACAGCTCAGACAGGATTTTTAAACTTGTACTACCTCTAAAGTTTGCTGAATTCCATTTCTTAGCAGTAGCTGTTTTTCTAACATGTACTATTTAGAAAAACAGGATACACATCTGAATCAAGGTTTCAGAACAGATGCGTAGATTCCCTTGAGCCCATAGGGAATTATTGGTTCATTTTGTTCAGTTTTCTTTGCAAGAACTTTGTAACAGCTAAGAATTAGTTTCCAGAATAAATTTTTCCTAGAAACTGGTTTGACAACCTATACATATAAAAAAGTCTTTCTAAATTATCCAAAGTGCTGAACTGCAAACTTATATGTTTAGGAGAGCTGAGTTCTGGTGCCACTCTGTTCAACCTACCATATCCTTCATTTTTCTATCTCTGTCAGCCTTGAGACAGTCCAAAGCTGAAGATATCCCTCATGTGTCCTTTGTCCTCTGCATTGCCCTGATCTTCACCACAGAATGTTGAGGACTGTTCCAGAAGGTGGAACCATCATTGCTTGAGAAAATGTTTGGGTAGTTCTGTAGTATCCATCTGAGTGTGTGAAAGGTCTAGACATACAAGAGGATCTAGCTGCTGATAAAGAAAAAGTTTAGAAAATTCTGATGCTGTTAGTTAGATTTACTTGACAAAATAATAAAAATATTTTTTTATTTTATGAATAATATTTCACATGAAACTACTCTCTTGTTGCAGAAGTAGAAATAGAATTTTAGCTTAGTTTAATGAAAAGAAATTGAGATTAAAGAAATGTGTTGCTTTCATCATCTGATAAGAATTATCACTGCAAATTCATTAGGAGATCACACTGTGTGCCACTAAAAGATATGAAAAGATTGAAAAGACCATTGGAAAGCTACCAAAATCAGTACTCTAAACACCAGAGAAATAGAGCTCAAAACCTTTTTATAGTCAAAATGAGAGTCAGAGTTTTATCTTTTAAAATACTCCTTGCTCCTCTTTAGTATCTTCAGTATGTGAGCTGCATGATAATGTGCTGGCCATAAGAAAGAAGAGTTGCTAGAGAGTGGTAGATGAGGTCATTTATATTTCATGACACGAACTAATACTGAACACATGTTCCATATATTTCCTTTAGCATTTTTCTGACCTGCACACATGCTGTGACAGATGGACTCTCACACTCAGCTGGCTCATGCCTCAGTTAGTTGCTGTCCCATAGAGGCAGGTTGCAGTGAAACTCGAGGTGCAAAACCATTGAGATAGTTTAAAACATGCAGAGTGCTGATGGCTGGAGCTGTGGACAGCTGTGGATAATTTCAGAGTTGTGACAACAAACAGACATACCTGGATTTGTTATTTTAAGGACTAGGGTATTCTGCAGCACTAGTAGGGAACTTTGTAAAAGTTTCATAGCAGTTTATATTAATGATAGAATAATTTAAGCAGTGCAATACTGCATTTATAATCAATGGTTTTTGCAAGTCCTTTTTGTTTGTGTTTTATTTTTAATCTGGTGGACCCTTATTCACATCCTACAAAAATAAAACCTAATAAAATAACAAAATAAAAATTCTAAAATCTTTTTCATCCTGCCTTACCTAAGTAGCTCCAAGACTTGTCTGTGTTTCCAAAAAAAGGCAGAATTGCTCAATTTATTTTTGGGTTGCAAGGCATGCCCGTGGGGGGGAAGAAAAGTCCTGGGGAAGAGAAAAGAACTAGCACCTATAGTGACAGTATTTACTGCCCAAAGACAATCCCAATATTGCCTGAATCCGAAATCAGCCCTGGAGTCTTATCTCTGGAATGTATTTGGGAAACTGCAATACACCTTTGCTTCACTGATATACGTGGAAAAAAGAAAGGAAGGAGAAAAAAGTGGGAAAGAGGGGAGGTTTATTAGGGTGTGGTACTATTTAAAACTTATCTTTGTTTAATTGGTCCATGTTGATTTTGAGATGTTAGAGTCCCTTCATTAAATCCACTCTTCAAATTTTGGTATGTCATTCTGTTGACTCATAAAATACTCTAAGCATGCTCAGATAAAAGTTCATAGCCAAGGAGTTCTGTTAAATGGGTATTCAATTCATATAATTTTATTGTTCTCTATAGTTTTCTTTTTGAATTTTCTTTCTCATATTTTGTAAACTGTGTTAGTGCTTTGTCTTAATATATTCACTGTGTATATTTTTGGCACTGTTAATATAACTCTGTGCTTCAAAATCCTTGAAAATATATATGGTTTGCTTTCTCTTTCCACCTTTGCTTCCTCTGTTCTTCCATGTGTTCTTAGTGTCCTCATCCTAAAATAAAAAAAAAGTTAACAGAATAGGGATAAGTTTATGGTACTGTTACTGGTTCTTTTGTGATTTGCCTGTGACCAGTTAGTAAAAGTAAGCAACAGCTGATGGTGGTTTATAACACTCTCTAGCACTTGTGCTGCCTCAGATTTGGTGGCTACAAGGTTCAGATGGATTCCCTTCTCATTTCAGGTGGAAGACCCACAAATGGCGCAGGTGCCAGCTGGTGCCATGGTACGTGCGCCAGGACAGTCCGGGAGCACAGGAGACTTGTGGACCTGGGCTGCAAGCGAGAGGTTAGACCCCTTGTTTCTGTCATTTATTCCTCAGAAATCTACAGATGCACGGGTGTGGGAAATGCCTTACATTTTAGTCCGTGTAACCTAACATTAATTTTATCTATCTTTATCCTTTATCAGCAAGAAAAAATACTGAAAATGCTTAGGGCCATGTCTCAGTATGTTTGGAGTCTCTGTCAGCTTGGAGATCCGACAGCCTCTCTGGCACTTGCTTCCTGATGTAATTTGTGTGTGTGACCCCTCACCCTTTCACTGTATATCTCTCAGAACAGTTTGACTATTTCTTCTCTATACTCTCAAGTTAAGGTAGTTACAGAGAGTAATGGGAGCATGAGAGATGCAGGACTTTGCATTTACACTGTTAAAGTTCAGTGCCAGTGCACTTCTCGGGTTGTCAAGGTCCTTTGAATGGCAGTCCTTCCAGGTAGGTACTGACCGAACTGCCATTGTCCTCAAACTTCCCGAGCATGGTTTCTGTACAGGTTGTTAAAGAGACTAAACAGAATTGTGCCTGGAATTAACCACTGAGGTGAAACAATCTTAACCAGCTTCTGGTTGGACTTCTAAACCACTGACCCTTTGAGCCAAATGATCCAGACATTTTTGCACCATTTCCATTTAATAGCAAATAATTTTTACATCCAAATCCAGCTTTGCTGTCACCTGTCTTCATAGAGAATTCTGTGGCTTTAACAGAATTCTGTATATGTGACTTAGTTAAGTATAGCCAGGATAAGGGCTTTTTAGGTGCATTAAATACATTTAATAGGAAAATAAATGCCATTCCTATTTACTGTGTTACAGTAATTGGATTGCTTTGAGCTACTGGTCAACCTTGAATTCCAGGAAGGTTTTTCTCCTTTGTTGTTTCTGAGTGCAAACTTCTATTTGTTAAAGCACTATTGACTCAGCAAATTGTGCCATTCCTGAGGAAGGACGTTGCTAGCTGCAGAAGTGAAATGTTCAGGTCATTAACTTCCTTGCAGTATTAAAGGAGGTCATGGTATACTTAAAAAGTTATGGAGTAAATCTTAAGCTAGTGTCTCCTATCACTTACTCAGAAAGTGTTACAGGAGATCAATTTAGAGCTTACCACAAAATGAAATCTTAAGGCATTGCCTGCTAATATAAAAGACTTCTGGCTGTGGTAATTACTTCAAAGGTCTATCACAATGGAATCTATTTCTAGCAGCTCTGGAGGATACGTTCAGATTACACACTGAGAAAATAAGATTTCTCTCTTTGATGGTAGGAATTCAGATAGTACGAAGTATTGTCTTCTGTGCTTGCATGGTAGCACCTAAATCTCTTGACTTTGCCTCAAAATCAGTTAATAAAGATAGCTAATAATAGTGCATGCAGATTGGATTTTATTATTCCTTTGTGTCATGAGAGTTTCTTTTTATTTTTTAAAATGTAATTCCAATCATGTACAGGGCACACATATACAGAATAATACATGATTTTGAAATTAATGGCCATGTAGTTTTCAAATCTCATAAAACAGACAGGCAGAATTTCCCTTTGGCATTACACGGAGTTCGATCTTGTGAAAGATGATGTATTCAAGCAGTAATCTTGTTCCCACAAGCAGATATAATGGAAGTAGCTCTCTAGTGTAATGTGGTCAAGTGGTAGGATGCATAATCCTTAATTAGGAACCTCTGGAGCAGCTAAACCTGAAGAAAGCGGGTGCTTTTGATAGAATTCTGTGAATGTTTCTGACATAAACTGTTAGAAAGGAAGATGTTTGTTTACTCCTGCTTTTTGTCAGGCCTATCCCATGTATAAATTCCACTGTAGAGTTCACAGAGCAAGTTACTCAAGTTGAACAACAAAAGTTTATTTGTGCCTCAGTACAGATATCTAAATATGAATGTAAATATTGTTTAGGCTGTTACAATGGTGAAAGATATACGCATTAAAGACAGAGGGTTTTTTGCCCAGTATTTTTTCCCATTTATGTAAGTGATGTAACTTAACATAAAATGTAAGTTTCAAACCCAAGTATATTCTGTATCATGTCTCAAGGCTGTAATACCCCACAGTATGTTGACCATATCTTTACTTTTGTACTCAGTACTGTAAACTGATAATCTGTAGGAGCTAAACAAAGTAGTACAGCTTTTTCTTAGATTGAGACAAGTAAAATATTTTACCTTTACAAGGTAGTACAAGCTGAATTTTTGCACAAAAGTAAATTTAACTTTGGAAAACATACTTCTCTAATTCTAGAGATTATCAGCTAAAGTTTTATTTACTTCACACCTCAGAAAATGGCATTTTGAACACGAATAGTGTTTTATTTGAGAATATATTTTATCTCCTACACCGGGCATCAACAGATTCCCTGTCCTCTCTTACCTTTCAAATTCTGCCATCAAAATAGACGTGTGAATTTTTAGTCATACATATTATTTTGTTTGGTCTATTGCACAAGAGTTGATTTCATGCAGGGTGCTCACTGAAGGGAGGCTGACCTGAAAGCAAACATCAGCCTGACTGAGCTCTGCCCTGAACAGTATTAGAAAGATTTCACTAGTTCCTGAAGGGAGACTGGAAGAGGTTTTATCTCCTCTCCCTGTTAATTCTTGGCTCCCTCCTGCATACTTTGCTACTCCTAAATAAAATTTCTACAAGCTGTGGAAAACTTTGCATGATAGTATGTCATTAAAAAATTCTGTACTGTAAATAATTTATTTAATGGCTATTTTGTGATGTAGATACAGAAAAGATTGAGCTACTACTGTGCAAGTCATTTTAACCACCCCAAAATGACAAAATGCTAAACACTGAAATATGAAATCCATTTGGTATAAAATTCTAATACTGCATTTATGATTACTACTGTAATACAGATATTTTGAACAGTACATTTAACTGTTTGTTGGTGATTTCTGTACAAATGTGGACCATATTGTGAAAATTGTTGACATACCAGCATTTCTTTTTTAGTTGAGAAAGAGTTCTCTTTCAAGTTTCTGGTGCTCGTGAAATGCAGAAATCACACATTCATCTACCTGTTTGGTCTAATTTGCTTTTGATGACAAAGTGAAACAATAATCTTACAGAAGTAATCTCTTCACTTTGTTTTCCTGTGCACTGTCCTTTCATTTCTGTGTTGATATTCAATAGAGCAAGTAATTCCATTCTCTGTGTGGAAAGAGTTCTGAGTTCCTCTTTTTCAGTGCAAGGGGATGTTACCATTGCTATCAGCTTGTCCTATTTCTGATCTGATTGCCCACGCACAAACCCTGCAACACATAGATTATCAGGAAATGTGTTAAATGAGAAAGAATAGGAATGTACACCAGGGAAAAGGCACATCTGACCATGCATTCATTAGTAGTCTATTTTGAACAAAATAGTCTGTTACTGTTAATACTTTAGTTAGAAAGATAATTAAATCTGAAGGAAAAGCTAGAAACTAGAAATCATTAAAAACAACTGGTTAGGTATCTGATCTTAAGAGTCTGTGAGTAACTAGAGCATATGCATGCTTTGCTTTATATCACAGCTTTACTATTTACACTTCCATTCGTCAGCTTTTTTAATCACATTTGGTCTTTCTTTGCAGAAGAGATACTGGGTAAACCATAAAGTTTAGAATTGTGATTCATTGTTAAAGACAGCTTTGTTTCCATCTGTCTTGTATGATGAAGGTTTGTTCCAAATCATGTCAGTTTAAATGAAAATCGTAAAACTGTAACTTGGGTCAGTGCAGAGGAAAGAGAATAAAAGGGCTTTGTGGTTCCTGGTTTTTGTTTTTAAAGAAGGTTTTCTTTAGACGTGTTTTTAAAAAATATTTGTTGCTATTTCATGCAAATAATGGGCAAGTATTTATATCTAATCCTAAGCACAGTAAAATAGCATTTAATACTGCACAGCAAATTCATTGCTGTAGTCATGAGCTTTATTTGAAGAAGGCTGGTGGTCATGACTATTGTGTTGAATTTCTATGATGAATTAAAATCTGTATTTTTATCACTGAAAAAATGCCTTTTAACAGTGGTTAAGCAGGGCAGGAATGTATCACAGAACTAAAGCAATGTAAGACTTCTGTCTTTTGTTTAAAACCCTCAAGGACACATGATATGGGTCCATCAGCAAGGAGTTTGAAACTTCCTTTTGATCCTACCCCAACAAGAAAAGGAAATACAGAGAAAAGCCATATTTTACTGCAATAACATGTTTATTTTCATAGGCCGTTTCTCAACTAACAAGATTCATTTGATCAGATGTATTGATGAGTCACCTGAAATCCAGGAGAAAAGAGGCACAATGGTGGCAAATACAAAATACCCCCTCCCTGCCTCTAGAAAATAAAAATGAAACAACAACCACCAGCAAAAATTTAGAATAAGAGAATAAATGCTTAATAAACCAAATTTACTAATATTGATGGGGATGTAGGCTATCACTCTCATGGTGAGAGAAATCTGCTCTTGCTGGGGTGTGCTAAGAGATATCACTTTGTATTTTTAAGGCCAACATTTATTAGCACGTAGATGTAACTTCAGAATAGTAGTCTGCTCAATGAGATAGAAAAATGAAATTTGAAATTGTGAACAGCTTAGGCAGGTATGTGTTTTGTTTTACTGGTATCTTAAATCTGTGTTAGTAAATCTCAGCTTCAGTGACTTGTGAAGGAACTTACAAGTACAGCTCAAATCCCTTTTGAATTGTATAGGAAAACCTAAGAAAGTTACTAAAACTTGTTTTGCCAGTAGCTCCTGCAGATTTGAGTAGGGCTTGTTGGACTGCATCCCAATGGTAGTGAAGAGCAGGTGAGAAGCTCAAATGCCCAAACTGCAATAGCCTAATCACATCATGAGGTATATGGATGGATGCACATGGTAAGAGCCATCCCAGTGACGGAAAAGAGATTTGCAGAAGGATGCACAGCCTGCAGTCCTTGCCACCATGAATCTTCCTCAGAGTTCTGTAGGAGGAATGGGATGAAAATTGTGAAATCTATCAGCATATTCTGTAATAGCAAGAGGAAGGTTATTTGTAAATTTAAACAGAAGTTAAAGTAACCTGGCTGTCAGAGAAAATACTTGAATAGCTGTGCTTGATGTCACTGGGAATTGGCCTTTATTAAAGACCTGGTCTGGAGCTCTTGCTATTCTTCCTTCACAGGGTGCATGTAGTTATTTGAAAGACAAAAGAATGGGAGGAGGCTTCCCAGGATGGCCATGAGCACACAGAGAGGCCTTGTGGTCTTGTTTGAGTCATGGGGACGCTCGAAGGCAGAACCAGTGGTTAAAAGCCCTTTTCTTGCTCTGTAGCTAAACAGGGGCAGCAGCCTCCCTCTCCAGGCATCGCTTTTGGACATGGGGGCCTTTGCTGTTGTGGGTGCTTCATGCCCTCATTGAAAGCACAAGAAAGAAATCAAAATCATGGAGTTCTGCTCTTCATGGAGCTGTAAACTACTATTTTAATGTCATTGAGACTTAACAGATGAGAGTGCTCTCTTGCCTGATACGTATATTAGTCACTGCAAAGTACAGCGATCAACTTCAGGAGTCATAAGTAAGAATTTGGGCAACTGCTCAAAAGCAGTATTTAAATGAAAAGGTAATTTTTTTTTATTTGAAAAAAAAAAAAAAAAGAGCCACAATCTCCAGACAACTTTATTTGGGAGAAATACATTGTTATTGTCTTTGGAACATAAAGAACACTCGAGCTTGTATTTTCACAATATTGTGGGCGTGTGCTCCTTTTTAAGATACTTAGCAG
This sequence comes from Pomatostomus ruficeps, assembly GCA_013400735.1. Classification (NCBI taxonomy): domain Eukaryota; kingdom Metazoa; phylum Chordata; class Aves; order Passeriformes; family Timaliidae; genus Pomatostomus; species Pomatostomus ruficeps. Next base: position 3,582 of record VYZT01055623.1, on the reverse strand, counting down.
TAGGAACATTTTGTCACACTGTGTCTAATCTGCTGTGTCCCACAAAGAAAGAAATAAACATAGATGAAATCACAGCTTAGACAACATGGATAGAAGACGTAAGAAAAGTTAGTGTGCTGAAATAATTCTTGTTCTAGAATTGAAAAAGAATATTTTTGTTAAAACACTTCAGATTTGAAAAAAAATAGTATCATAAGTGTGTTGTAAAAGAAAGGACAATAGATCACCTTCATTTATAAAGAAATTTTTAGCTATAGGAGTCACTGAATCTCACATCTCAGTGAAATGTCAGTGAAGTATGCTAATGATGGTAACACTGGAAAGGTTTTTATATAAAATCTCTCATGACATGACTTGCTAGAATACAGTCTCAGTGTTTCATTATGCCAGCAAGTAATATATTAGCCTGTAGTCTCCTGTGGGGACTTCGTGGAAACAATGCTATCTGATAAAGTTTTAATTACATCCAAGTCCCTTATCTATAAAATTTAGACTGCTATTTATTTCACACCTTTCTTCTGGGAGATAATAGTGGTTAAATACCAGAACAATTTTATAAGTGAATGGTGTCCATATTAAATTTGATTTTTCTGTTAGCTGTACTCTTGTTTTATGTTTTCACTTAATAATTACTGTGTTTAATTCAGTAATGGAAGAACCATGCTCTTTCCACTTGCTGCTAATGTCTGTACTAAATATAATGTGGTTGTATAAGGAAAATAATTAGCCTGGTACTGTATAGCTTTATAGTAGTTGAAGGCAGTCCTCTGTGTAGTGAGTAAATTATCGACCTCAGCAACTTCTACAGAATATAATTAAACAACCATAGGTTTGATCAAAGAGTCAGGGATGAGTATGCCCAGATTAGCTTGTGAGTGAAAATGTAAGTCCTCTAGCAGTGAGAGCATTTCAGATGTCAAGACAGTTAGCTGGCCAAAAGAGTGTATTAATTGAATGTATACAGTTGTCAAAATCCCTTCTTCAAATAATGGAAAAATACCTACTTTTCAGCAGTCATAAGGAGTGTAAACCTTTCACATTGCTACTTGACTCTGGAAAATAACAATAGGAAACTGGAATATAGAGCGAATCACCCAGGTCTTGTCAACTGGAAGTAGTATGAATAGTTATGGACAGGCACTGTGAAAATTAAGATTCAGGTATTGATTTAGTATGCCAAGCTGTCCTCTAATTTGTGTTGTTATTAAGGTGAAATATTTAGGTCTTGAGAATGAAGAGTTTTCCTGCTTTGATTGCTACGGTATAACTGACAGTTAATCTGGAAAAAAACCCAAAGTGTTAATCCTCAGGGGAGCTTTTCACCTGGGTCTGTCTGATGTAAATTAGATGCATTAATATGAGTCTGAAAAAAATTATGACAGAGTGGCTATCTGCTCATGGAGTAATGTCTAATGACTAGGAAGGATGAGAGAATGAATATTGGCTTTAGAAAAAGTCAATTAAACTAGAAAGAAAGAATGTTCTTTGGTGGACAATGTTTATTGTCCTATCAAAGGACTGGATGGAGAGGCAGTATGTAAAATAAATATTAAACTTCTTAAGAAAGTTATTAAATGATATTGTCTAATTAGTTGACTCTCTTTTAGCCCTTGGCTAGGTATATTTTTCATTGCTAAAAATGGTGGTCTGTATCTCCCTGAGAATGCAGTGACGATAATACAATTAGTTTTGCTGATGTGTGCACATAACGAGGTCAAACTCAAGACAGAGGATTTAGGTTTGACCTCTGTGAATTTCCATATGGTAAAACTAGTCTGAACTATGTTGTTACCTTAGGGAAATTCATGTGTGCTGTTAGCAGAGACAAGTCTCTCACAAGAATCCAAAGCTGTAGCCTAGGCTTCTATTGGAAGATAGCAGTTGGACTCACGTTTTTTCAAAATATTTGTGTAATCTTAGAAATACGGTATTATGGATTTTCACTTTTTAGATATTTGATTTTTCTCACTGAATCACTGTAATTATGTCTGAAAAAATTTATTTCCTCGTAATATGAAATACTACTAATAATAGGATTTGACAGAATAATTGTGTTAGACAGTGTGCAGCTGGTCAGTCCCCCAATAAGCACAACTTAATGTAGTACTGAGCCTATTAAAAACAGTGCTGGCAGCCTGCTCCAAAGGGCAGTCAAGGATCAGGGAAGTTGTTGCTTAGTATCTCAGGAAAAACACATCCCCCCTCCCCACACTTCAGTGTTTTACCACAGACGTGTGGCAAGAACAATTCCCTTGGGACCTTTGGATATGTTTTAGTAGGCACACAGACTTGAAACGGAGCATAGGGGTCATCAAGTTCAGCTTCCTACAGTCATCATGAGGCAGAAATTTAGTTTTGAATTACAATTGCCTTAAAGCAATCTAAAAAAAAAAGTTTCCTTAACTATGCTTCCTTTTTTCCTCCAGGAGGAAAGAGTTACAGAATCATAGAATATCCTGTGTTGGAAGGCACCCACAAAGATCATTGTAGTCCAACACCTGGCCCTGTACAGGACAGCCCCAAGAGTCACACTATGTGACTGACAGTGTTGTCTAAATGCTTCTTGAACTCTGTCAGGTTTGATGCTGTGACCACTTTCCTGGGAAGCCTCTTCCAGTTCCCATTTGGGTGAAGAACCCTTTCCTAATGTCTAAATGCTTCCTGACACAGCTTCAGACCATTCCTTCACATCCTTTCATTGGCACCAGAGAGAAGAGATGGACACCTGCCCCTCTTCTTGCCCATTCATAAGCAGTTTTCTCTTTTACTTTGAAATGTTGCATTCAAACTCACCTTTTCTCCAACAGTTGAACTTCAACTTGATTTTTTTTTCAATTCGTGGTAATAAAGCAATTATTGTCAGCACAATTGAAGAGCTATGCTTAAATTATGGAGTGTAATATAAAAAGCTATATTCCTTCATATGTATACAGAATATTTGGATGCAATGCTACTGCAACAATAGGTGACCCAAATTATTTTACAGTCTTGAGCTACTGCATCTACTGTGTGCTGTCAGATGCCAAGAAGCACAAATATAATTCTATTGTGTGAACAAACAGCTAGAAGTTTCCTATCTTTTTACTGCATAATAAGTCCTATGTTGTTTTGGGGAAGGGACTAAAGTTAGGTTTACTGAGCTTAGGATAGAATAGATAAGCAACCATGCTTAAAAAAGTATACTTGAGAAACAATTATAGATCATTGTTGACTTTTACAAAGGGATAGAGTGCCTCCTTGGCAGGTTTTCTGGTGATACAAAACTGGGATGAGTGGTTGATAACCCAGAGGGCTGTGTAGCCCTTCAGAAGGATCTGCACAGTTTGGAGAGATGGGCAGAGAGGAACTGTCTGAGATTCAGCAAAGGCAAGTGCATGGTCCTGCACCTGGGGAGGGATAACCCCAGGCACCAGCACAGCCTGGGACTGATCTGCTGAGAAGTAGCTCTGAGAAGAAGGACCTGGGGGTCCTGGTGGACAACGAGCTGTCCATGAGTCAGCAGTGCCCCTTTGGCCAAAAATGCTGATGGTATCCTAGGGTGCATTCAGAAGAGCATTGACAGCAGGTCCAGGGAGGTGATCC
>VYZT01055620.1:40430-70109 GCA_013400735.1 Pomatostomus ruficeps | reverse complement strand
TGAGCACGGTATTTATTGTTGAGTAAAATAATTGCAGAAAAAAAGGAGCGATGAAGAGAGAAGAAAGACTTGTTTAATTAAGATAATTTGTTTGGAACTGAGAAATCTGTAATGCTTCCATCCATGCCTATTGTTCACTTGTACTATATTTGCTTCCCCATAGCTGAGAATAAGATTGCAGGCTTTTTTTTTTAATCAGAGAAAACAGGAAGTTTTATTAATTTTGCATTTATTGTGTGTATTCTTCTGTGGCTCCTCTCAGATGGCATTGGCATGTTACTTGGCTACTAAGAAGCAATATCTTACACAGGAATGGAGTGGGGGCAGGGCAGGGAATTGACTTTTTCGATCCCTGACCATGCAGACACATCTGGAATTGTGGGATGCCTACAATAAATCCCATCTTCTTATCCTGCATATGAAATATAACTCAACTAATGACCATATGGAGCAGACTAAAGCAAGCAGTCTAATTTACTAAAGACAGGGGAAAAAAGGAAATTTCTCGCTTAATTAACAAGGGCAGAAATACAGCAACAGACAGTATAACAGGAGGACCATATTTAAGGCACCTCCAATCAAATGTTTTAATGGCATATAAGACCCAAGGGAGCTCTAAAAATCCCTGGCACTGCTAACATACTTGTAACATGGTTTTGCTTCTAAAAGCATTTTGGGTAACAGATTTGAAAATTATCAGTTATTAGGAATATCTTGATTTTTTTGTCTGTCCAACTTGGAACGCCTACAAAGGGCATAATGTTTATGACTCTGTACAGTAATTACATAATTATGGCAAGGCAGAACAAGATACCCTCTCAAAAAATCAAGGCACCCTGGCCTTGATTGGAAGAGGATACAGCATGAGCCAAAGGATCAGGCAAATCCAGTGTCTGCTTGTTCCTAAGTGATACTCAAGAAACATTATCTCACCTGGGACAGCAGTCTTTCATCATCTTAGCAGCTGCAAAAGCAACTTTCAAACATCATCCTTGGCCTGTGTGGGCGGTAGTCCATCATGTACTGTGCGTCCTTGCTTTTGATTCCCTATCCAACTCAGGCAATTCCTTTGATTACAACTGCAGCCCTCAGAAGCCTTTTGTTTTCTCATATATTCAAATTAGTCCCGTGGATGGCTACTGCATGAAAGGCTATGGAGTGTGTTTTTCCTGTTAAAGTAATAGTTTTTAACAGATTCTTTTTCAACAGCTGCTGTGAACCTTGCGAAGTATGCTGTACAAACACACAAAAGACATTTCTTTTTCAGGGAAAGCTTTCTCCCTGAGAATCAAAGCAGGAGAAAAGTGATTTTTATAAACCTAGAGAGACAGTGAATGTAATTTAAAATATTTTAAAATTTTTAAATTTGAAGGGCTTTTTGCTGCTTTTTTCATTATCAAATTAATGTAACAATGGGAAACTAGTGAAGCCTGAAACATTTCTGATTTTTTATTTTGTTTTTACTTATCACCCTTGAATTTCAAAATGCAGGGAAAAGCACACAGTATTTCTTTGTATTCCTGACAGTCTTCCTTCAGACTCACTGCCATCCCAGCTTCTAAACCATTTTCTGTGTTGTCACATATATGACACTGGATGGCTTGGATTATGTATAGCAAAACGTAATTAAAGATACATATTGCATGGTAGAGGTAAAGTCAGCAAGGAAAAGAAGATTTGCCAACCCTGAAATGAGGATTAAGGAAGAAGGAGGTTTGCAGAGACTTGAATACATTAATTTTCCTAACAGCTTACATTGCAATTCAGTGACTTCTATTGTGTAGAGTGTAGTTAGCACCTTCTTTGACCTGATAGCAAGAAGAATGGGTGTACCTGTGTGGAGTCAGATGAAAGAATATGTTATTTCAAAGAACAAATATCCTAGTCTTGAAAAGAAAAGCTGAGAGATTGTAGCCAAGGATTAAAGTGGCTAAGTCACTGAGGAAAAAACCTGTTCCATCTCATCCTTTGGGACTGTAGTTAAGTGACAAGTAAATGGTCAATGAGATTATTTTCCCAAATCACATTGTTTCATAGTGCTGTTTCACAGTTGGACTTTTCTTGCCTTGGACCCGTGATAAACTAGATCTGGCAATGAGATAGAAATGTTACTCCAGTGTTATCTCTGAGCTGTTCAGCCTCAACTCTTAAAACAGCCTCGGTGGAAGCACAAAGAACAAAAACATTCCGTGTGAACATCTGTAACAGAAGAAAAATATTATTTAGGAGCTATGCTGGAATAGAAAGGTATGTTCTCTGTTATCCTCCATTGTATGTGTCTGTCCATCAATTTGCATATTTTATACATCTTTCGAACTTCTGTGATTTTGTTATACTATAGAATTTGCCTGTAGGATAATGAAATACATGCAAAGGCACAGAGGGAAAAATCACACCACTGCAATGTGATGATTTTAAGTATTTTAATGATTAATTATTTAAATCTCTGTTGCTTTACTTACAGTTGTATTAGACCTATGAACAAACAAACAAAAGCAGAGATGACGTGTTCATAAGAAGATTGTGGCAGTACAAACATTTACCCCAGCCCAGAAGCTACTGAGCAGATGATACATTACTGAGCAGCAGATAGACAGAACAAGGCACAGAGCACCATAAAATTTTGATATTTCCAATGGGCAACACTGTGTTTCTCTCTGAGGCCACAAAGACTTTGTTCTTATCAAATAAATATGTAGTCTGCCACTGGTGCAGCACAAAAAGGAATCCAAAAGACAACTGAGCCATGGTAGAACTTCAGGAACTTGAAACATTGATGTAGTTCACAGGAATCAACTACTTTTCATTTAGTTTTAATATTAAAGGATTATTTCTTTGCAGCCTTGTTTCTCCAGACAGGCACAGGTCTCCTTCCAGCTCTGGCAGGAGGCTCCACACACCCTCAGAGGGCTGATTCTTTCCGAAGCCTTTCTTGTGCTGCCTCTCCAAGAGCTGCCCAGCCCTTTCCCCAGCTGCTTTTGATCAGTGGGGAATACCTGTCCCAGTGGAGTGGATACGGAATTTCCTGCCAGTCACACAGAACAGTCCACAATGTTTGGTCATATGTTAAAAACAAGCAATTTCATGTTGCATTGCTCAAGTGTCTCAATCACAGGCAAAGTGTGTTTTCTACATGCTGAAAATCCTTGCCTTGATGTCACAGGAACCTGCATGATATAACACTCTTCTTTGTGGATATGTTGAAGTTTATTTGTAGAGCCTAAGGAATGGAAAAGAAATAAGTGCAGCCAGACTGAAATTCAATGAAACTTGTATTTTGTCCTGTCAACTGTGCATGCATAAGTGATTTCCTTGTGAATAAAGATTAAGGCCTTTTTAAATTCAGGGATTATTATGAGGGTTGAACTTTCTTTCAACACACTGTTTATTGGGAAAGTGAGAGCAGTTCCCTCCAAACTTTGCACCCTGCTGTACAGTTCACACGGGCTCATTTCATCTGATTCTACAAACACAGGTCAGTGGGAGAGAGTGCATGATTTCTGGTTTTTTTTCCTGAAGTTTGCAGTAGTGCTGGTGGGACACATGAGGATCCATGGAAGGAAAAGGAATTGCTTTAGCCGGGATTTCTGGTGTAGCCTGTGGGATGTCTCCCCCTCAGCTTTGGCCCTCTCCCAAGAAATGGCACAGCACCTAAAGTTTGGTCCTGCTGCTGGTGCATCCTCTGGGATGCAGCAGGCTCTGGGGAGTTTGGAGGTGCTCCCCAGACCTTGTACACTAACACTGGGATCTTTTGCAGCAAGAGCTGAGGCTGCTCTGCTGTACCGCTCACAACCCCAACCTCCCAGAGCAAAATGTTCCTGTCTGGAACCAACAAGCCTGGATCCTCCCACTTTTAGCTGTCTGATAGGAGAGTTACCTAGGGCAGCCTTGCATGCAATAACCCTTTCCAACACCTTTCTTTTTTCCATTGGCAGTTTTATCCTGGCACACTGTCCTGTGGTCAAGCGGTTTAGCATGGGTAGCTTTAACCTATGACACATGTTTAAGAAGCATTAAGTATGCACTCTACTGGAAAATGCAACATGGTTCTGCTGAACTGAATAGCCTGGGTGTCTTGATAGTAAAGGAGATCATTATGCCTGGCTTATCAGAATAATTACACTATCAATGACCTTGGCTAAGAGGGTCAGATCCTTTCTGCTCATCTCCCAGTTCAGCGTTATCTTTTTCATGCACCTTATGTTGGTATTTAAGTAATCCATACAATGCAATTAGCAGGGAATGGCCATGAGTTTTACCTTGAGAAGTAGGAGAAAAAGGCAGGATTTCTCTAGTACACACTTGACTATCCACTAATTAGCTCCTGCTGTATCATTAACATCAGATATAAGTCTCAGGAAATGAAGGGTATCCAACACTGAAAACAGACCACTCAACATTAATTCCCATACAGCCAATACTATCTGCAAAAGTTTCTGTCTGTTCTTCGAATTATTCGTCTTATAAAGTGCTAATAATCTCAGGTGTTGTAGAAACTATGGGGGGATTCTTACATTATTGCTATTATTGTTATTTTTTAACCCTCTGCTATTAATTGTTAATTCACAATCCGTACTCTAGAATGATAATGCTAAGAACATACTCTTTCAAGGAGCTGACTGATCATGTTGTACTTATTTTTTTTAGAGAAACTCTGTGCAAATGCTGGACTTTAACCATACCAAGTGTTATAGAATACTGTGTGCTCTGAAGCATAATGTACTACATTGATCAAATGAGATGCCATGATGGAGATGTCCGTGTTTCAGTTCCTTTCTGTATAACAGAGATACTATCATCCCCTCAACTCATGAAGAGTGCAATGAAAATTAATTGATTTTTGCAATACAACCAGGTATTGGCATAACGAAATTCTAGTCCTCACTCTCCCCAACTTGCTGTAATATCTGATTCCTTTCCCTTGTACTTATTCCTATTTTGATCTTAGAATTCACCCCTTTAAAAAAGGCACTTGTTCGAAGTCCTTACAAAAATTACGAATAAAAGTGTTGTCCAATATCAAACATTTCTTTTATGCAGAATAAAGACTTACACTTTCAGTTTATAAAACATCTTTTGTGAATGGAATGAGCATGTTATAGCCATTATAAATGGTCTGAAAACTTACATGTTTTCTAAAAACTTCAACTCCTCTTCTACTTTACAGCAAATGTTTTTGTTAAATTCAGCTCGAGGCGAAAAATATCCTCACTTGAAGCATGTTAAAAATGGTCACAGCTGAGTAGGTAGCCTTAGTCTGTAATAAAACAAAAGCCCTTGTGAATCAGTTCCACTGGGAGATTTACACAGGGTCCTGCTTCAGGTGAGAAGAAGCCTTTGGGACTTGCTTTTGGGCTAATTCATAGAAGAGGTTCTATTTTACCATTTGAGGGCTGCTGTGGCCTGACCAAAGGAGGACAAGAAAGGGCTTGTTATTTTCTTCTTTCTCTTTGCAGGTGCAGTTGTACTATTTTTTCCATTTATTCTGTGGAGAAAAGGTCTGGCCATGTAGATCGGCTCTGGCATTTATTCTCCTGTGCTTGTTAAGACTTGTAGCAAATCTTAGAAGGAATGAAACAGAATAATAAGTCTTGGAAGAAATATGTTACCTTTTTCAGCTTGAGATGCCTGGAAAAAGTCAGGAGATCAGTTTGATTCCAACTTATAATGAGATTTTTTTCAAATTTGTTTTGTATTGTTTTTAATGGAAATCGAATTTTAGTATTGTTTCTTTAAGGGCTCTAATGTTTTGATTACTGTCTATACCAGCAGGACATGGCTACATCATGAGTTTTTAATTAATATATGCCAGCTGAAAGAGATCTTCCTTTTCCTCATTGCCTCTTATTCCTGTGCAGGAAAGATGCTTCCTGTGAGTTGTGTGCTGAGTGATCAGAACAAACTGTGCTGCTGCCCACACGTATTTGTGTTGTCCAAGTAAGGCCCAAGGAGAAGATGGGAGAGAACTGGGAAGAGGCCCCCTATGACTGCTCTCAGCATCCAGAAACTACAATTCCAAACAGTCAAGTGCTTTGCCTTCCTGCTCTCCAAGTGTTTCTTTCAAAGGCTAAGGCAGCAGTGCAAAGGTAAGTCTAGAATGATGAAAAGAGCTTCTTTAGCTGAGCAGAAAGGGAATAAGGAAGAGATGCTGAGTTTCCCTGTTTTGCCTGGACAGGGTTGTAACTACAGCAAAATGACTACAGAAAATAGTCAGCATTTCTTAAAGACAATTTTGCTTTTATTTGTTTATCTGTATAAAATGGTTTTCAGTTTGGAGCATTTGCACAGTTGCCATGCAGGCTTGTGCTTATATTCTGACTAGTCATTAAATTGGTAGACCGGGGACATGTGAAATTTCACACTATATTCTCAACTTGACCCGTAATATTCCAGTTATCATGACATCTAATTAGGAAAATACAAAAATAAAATACCTTCTTATCTAGAAGAACTGAAATAAAAATACAGAAACAAACTAGAAAAAAAGATAAAGTGAGAAGTGTTGCCCCTTAACATCCTAGCTCTATAAACTGCTTTTGAAATACAAGAGATAAATCTAGGTATTGGAAAGTCAGCTTAGAGAACAGCTGTGCATTAAGAGATGTCTGAGCTCCTTTCTCTGCAGAAGCAATTAGAAGCCTTTCCCGTGAAGTTAATACTATTAATATATCTATAGTATAATTGAAAGTCTAGATCTACAAAAAGAAGTGCTCTGTGTCTATGCAGCCACTTGGTCATCAAACAAATATTCCCAAGGCAAAGTAGTGGGGAATTCACGTGTTTTGAATCACAGGTTTCTATATAACCTTTCTATATAACTGTTCCCATACCCTATAATGCAAAGGAATGAGAAGCTGATGATTCTTTGATTCAGTTATGTACCTACAAAAATATTTTTGCTATGTAGAATATATATATATATATATGTGTGTGTGTGTGTGTAGATTCTCATATTTATTTGTATGCATCAATGTACACAATATTCAAGCAAGGGTCTTTGCCCCAGGGTCTCCTTACCTACCTGCTTCCTGTGGAAGAGCTCTCCCAGCATTCAGGGGTTTGATGGATTTCTTTTCCTTTCCATGCTTCGTTTGTTCTCCTTCCCCAGGGTGTATACAGTGGGTGATGAAGTCTAAAATTAAGGATGTGCATTTCTGCACAGTGCTTTTGCAGAAAACTGACAATGAGAGGATTCTCTCTCTAAAACTTCCTCCTTACTGTTCTTTATTTTGAACATGCAATGCTGCCACCCATTAAACTTTGTTTTAAAGATAGATTGTTTTGGGTAATGAAACTTCCTATTCCTGGAAATTAAGTGAATGAAGTATATATATTACACCTAGGGTAAAAAGGGGTGTTTTCTGCTGAGATATGTGTATCATATGATTGTGATGGAAATTCTTATTTAGCACATTCCATTTCTAGTAATGAAAGGGTCACTATTACCTATTATGCCTTTTTGGGAAGTTACTGCTCTTCCAAGATTATTTCTGCAGAGATATTGTGAAATATGACTTACTGCCAAAGCAAAACGAGAACTTACAGAACACATGAAAACAGTTCCTCGGTGTTAGTGTTCACAGGAAGGTGCCACCTCTTTTCTTTCCAAGGATGCGTGAGGTCCAAGAAATCAGGAAATAAAGTGTCACAGTGCATGTCGTCCCATATTCTGCCAAGGACTTCTCAGATCTCAGCAGCCCCTTGTCGCTGTTGCTCAAAAACAAGGCAAGCTGGTTGTTTTTTTTTTTTCCCTAGTGGTTTAAATTTTAGCTTCTGAGCTGTTTCAGAAAAATACTAACTCATCTGAAAGTTCTGGGCAACTTACTGTGCATGATGTTACCCACTTGCACTTGTTGTGCTACAGTCTATTTTCCACAGAATTATTTCTTCAGCCTAACAGACTGATGATGATTGACATAATTAAATATATACATGCGGATATAATTATTTAGTCCCACTATTTTAAGGTGACTTTCATGAGATGACAACTTAATTGGAAAGAAAAGATAGAGTTAAAAAAAGACCAGTTGTTTTATTGTCTTCATTTGAAGCCTGTGGATCCACAGTCAGAAACAAAAAAATAAACCAATATATCATGAGAGCTGTACCCAAGGAGTGATTACTTCAGCGTTCCTGAAAATTGAGGGCTTGCCATATGAATCCAAGGGGTTACTGGTGTCAGCAAACTTGCCTCTCTGCCCTTTCAGTACACAGGGACTGTAAGTTGGGAACACATGGTGCCACTGCTGCCAGATTGCCCTTTTGGAGGCTGGGAGAGAATTTAGCAGCTAAACAGCAAGTATGAGATTGGTGGCTGGGCATTTTGAAGATGCTGGCTCTAAAAATCAAGCTCTTTGTTTCAGGTGATAAACAGTTCCTAAAACTGAGTATCAAATACCTGTCTGTGATCGTGATCTTTTAGGGTAATATGTGAGAAGATATTCTTCTCTGTAGCCACAGAAGAAGAAGAAACAAAGTACTGGAAAGTAACAGGTTTTACTAATCTGTATTTAAAACTGAACTCATCTATCAGTTGGTACATAAATACCTTTAGATTTTCTGCTATGTCATGGCACTTGAGATGCCAAGAAGAATATGCCCTTTTCTGCTCACTTTAAAAAGGCAGACCCCATCAAAGACTCTAGACAGTTTTGCATCCACTGCTGATGCTCCTGCTAAAATGCTAATCCCATTTTTAAAATGTGATGTTTTTGTTCACCTCTCATGGTAAGTACACATGCAGAGAGAAACCTGTGAAAAAAACCATGATTTTTTAAATTTTCTTTTTTTAATCACTGCCCTGTGATTCAGCTGGAGAATATCCAACCAATAATTATTGCAAATAGCTCCATTTCAGTAAGTGCCAAAGCTGCTGATCTCTTCCCCTCGCCTCCACTGGCATCTTGCTGTAAAGAGGTAAAAGTTGTTTTGAACTGCTCTACCTTCAGGTTCTACAGTGGCCTGTGGTTTAACTATATAGGACAGTTGGAGAATGGGGATTACTGTTCAATAGTACAAGATTTCAAACCTGCAAAGTCGCATCACAAGATTTAATTTGCTTTTTCAGAGCTCTGTAAACTGACTTGAATTATGGCTGTGAATGTATTTTGTGTGAGCATCTGTAATTTGTATATTAAGAGCAAGAGTCCTTTGTCAATCTTAATGTAAAATTTTGACCTGGAGTGAAAGTAAGTGATTCTTGGGAGAGGCCCTCTGCAATCTATGAAACTATCAGTGGAATAGGTTCAAGCTTTTCTTTAGACTCTGCTCAGATATTTTGTCTGTTGATGTGATAAGTCAACATAGACAGATTTAAGCATTAAAAATAAGCTCTTGTTATCAACTAGATTTAATTGGTACAATTAAAGAGCTCAGTGGAGCTCTCTAGGTTTTCACATTGTGAAAATTTTTCCATTCGGTGATGGATCTGTGTTTTCCTGGGGTTTTTTCATTTTCATCTCCCTTCTCCTGCAGAAAACGTAGATTGCTTTCCCTTCCCAACCCCCTGCCTATTGCTTATTAAATGTAGCATTAAAAATGAATAGCATAAGGGTCTAAGTAGTCTGAGTAATCAAGAAAGCTAATTATGAATTTTAGTATTTACTTTTAAGAGCAATTAGTCATTGGAACAAAAATGCCTGGAGAAAAAAAAGATGGATTTTCCTTCACTTGACATCTGTAGATCTGGGTATGTGTTTTACTGTTCAAGCAAAAGCTAATTTTAATGTAGATGTTTCTAGATTAGATTTTAACCTAGTCTAGTAAAGTAAGAGAGCTCATAAAAGGCATTTATAACAACAGCTCTTAGGTAGTGAATTCAAACCTATCAGTGGTAACATTTTCCTTTTTTATCAATGAAGGTAATAAGCAGATTGCACTCTTGGAGAAGGATTAAATACTGTTTCCTATTCTAGTGAAAATAGTTGTCAGAAAGGTGTAGTCATCTACTGTGGTCAGTAAAACCATAAAAACCAATTATCTGTACTCAAGATTCAACAAGAAAAGTTATCATGTGAGATGGCTTTGGCTAACGCAGGAGTCTTTCCTGAGCTTGAGAAATAGAAGCTTTGTAACAAACTCTGAATTACATTTTGCAGTTCAGAAAGGATGATTTAACTGTGTTCACTAGTGGAAATATTTTACTATTCCTGGGCCCTATCTGGGTAATTTTTTTTTTTAATTGTGAAATCCTGTTCATCAGTATCTGACAACTAAGATGGAGTGATGGGCATTTTAAAGATATTTGGTGTTTGTCCCTGTGGAATGAGATGCAAAATCTCCTTTGTGTCATGTCAGCACTGCCGTGTGTCACGGTGTCTTTACACCATTTCATGTGCTGTTGACCTCTCTGAGAGCGGGCAGAGGAGATTCAGTGTTGAAATTCCCCACATCCTTTGGTCTGTGTCAGTGCTGTGACAGCTTTGTGGAGAGGGAGGACTTGGGTAGTAGATCCTGAGTTACAGGATGTGAAAATGATTTACTTTTTTTTTGTGTAGACAAAATGCACGATTTCTCTGCACATTTCTATCTAGCATCTAGCAATGCAGCCAGGCTCGGTGTGATTATTTTTGTGCTTCTTTTCTACACTGAATACTATCTGCTACTGAATGGACTATATTAAGGAAATTTTTGGTTTATCACATGTTTAGCTGATAACATCTACGGTTAGAGCTGACATGGTTCTCTATTGACTGACAGACTAATTTTTGAATGCATCAGGTAAGAGTGAAACAAATCCAAGCCATCTAAATGCATATTCAGTGAGAGCTGCAAAAAAGTTCCTGCTCCTGTATTATAGGCTGGAGCAGACTTGGGCAAAAGCTGAGTGTACTTTGGCAGAAGGGAGGTAGCAGGTGCCTAGAGCCCTTCCTCGTTTTTCATAGGGTTCCCTGCAGCAGAGAATTACCTCAAGTACAATGCAGGTTCCCACTGATGAAGCAGCTTGCCTCTGGACCCAAGCATTTTTTACAAACCTAGTTCTTCCCTGTCCCATGCATTTATGTTGCAGACATAAAGCACCTTCCAAAACCAATCCCCCCTGCTTTGGTCTCTAACACAAACATGGTTTCTGTAAAGCAAATAAATACTTGTGCTTCTGTAAACATAGGTCATCCTGGTAACACCCATCAGCAATGTGTGGGTACAGTGATTACAGGAAGAAGCAAGAAATGCTACAGACTGCATCTTCCCTGTCCAACCGCCTCCCATGCAGAGAACTCCCTCGCAGACTCCAGGCACCCTAGCGCTGACAGTCTGTCTGCCGGTGTCCGTCTGAGTCTGTTTCAAGCTGCCTCGTGTTGCTGGAGATCTGAGGGACAGCCTCTGGCTGTGCCAGGGGTCATGCTTGAGGCAGAGCTGTTGTACAGTCTCCAAGCTTGGTCTCTGGGAGAGCCCTGAGGAAGTCTGATATGATAAAGATGCAATTTTAATTTATTTTTTTTAACCTCCTTGGAGAGTGCTGAGAGTCAGCTTGCTCTGGGAAGTCCAGGAATGACTGGCATTGCTAAAGAGGAGAGTTCTGTTCAAAGTGTCAGGGTTTCTAGGCTCACCATGATGTTCCCAGGCTGCTCTTGGGTAAGTCCAGAGTCGAGCAGCTCAGGATGGCTCACCCTGAGCTTGCCTTCGTGGGTCAGTACTTTATCCAGGGCTCTGCATCTGGCAGCACAGTTGTTCACTTTGGTTTTCCCTGCCAAACTGCCTCGCAGTGGTCTCATAGCAGAGGTGGAGTGGGGACATCCAGAATTATCTATTGTTAGTGGGCACAGCGATTCCCAGACCTCCTATGTCTTCTTTTGATAGATACAAATGAAACTGCTCAGTAGCTGACAATAAACAAAAATGAACTGGGGAAAAAACAAATTAGACTCGATTTCTTATCTTCCAACTCCTGGTAACACTTTCAAAGTGTTTTTGTACCATTACTTGTGCAGTCTGTATGGTGGGATATTTCCAAGCCCTTAGCATGCGGGACTACCTGAATTAGTAACATAGTGATCTAAACCTTGGCTGACTTTCTTTTAGGCCATTTCCTGCCCAAAAAGAGTAAAACCAGAGGAATTTTACTTTTTACTACTTCTTTAATTCAATCACTGCAAAATTGCCTGTCACAGAAGTATTTTTAAACATGAGGCAGTATCTTTGCCTAACTATAAACAGAGGTATGAGTGCCCCAAGTCCATGAAAACTGCTGCCAGTCCAGAGCTCTGGACCCTTTTTTGTGCTTGTAACCACAGGTTACCCTGCAGCCATCTGCACCCATCAGCTCATTTTTATAAGTATAAAATGGAGTGTAAATGGGTTAAGTGAGATACAGGCCCATCTTCTTATGTGCTTGAAATAACAATAGAAGCAGTTGACTGCATTTTCTGTGGATACACTTGCTCTCCTTTATGTACGTTCTCTATTGGCAATTGCTGCTCTGCTTTGCTAAAAAGATGAAACACAAAAATGCGCTGTCAAGTGTCATCTGATTTACAATGGATAGTTCGTGAATGAAGACAAACTGGGAGCTTTATGAAAAGCAGAATATTGAGTAGAATGAATCCCAGGGATGAGCATTCATCTGTTTTGCGAACTTTATATCTAAATCATAAATAAGGTATAACAATTTAAATCTCCCTTCTGAATTAATCTGACACGGCTCCAAAAGACTTCTGATAGTTATGATCTTTTTTTTTTTTCCTCCAGTGCCTACCTGAGCACAGTCTTTATTGCCCTTTGTGCTGTGCAATTATCTAGTGGCATCAATTGCTGCACTCTTAAAATGGTTTACCATGAATTCACGTCCTGTGATTTGCTTATGTGTTAAATCTATACACAGCTACAAGATATATCTGATTCTTTGTATGAGTCCTTAAGTGCACACAGCTATTGACAGTGTATTTTAATCCACATATTACTATTGATGTTTATTACATTGCAATTAAATTCTGCAATTAATTTTTATTATTACTAACCTTACATAAGCTTTCTGCATACCTCAGATATTCACAATAAATGCATATAGATGGATAATGATCTGGGAAAAAAATAAAGGCTTGAATATTCAGCAAAGCAAGTGACTTGAGAGGAATTATGGAAACAGCCCCCCACTCCCCTTTTTTTTTTTTTAAATTAATATGTGTGCAACATTTTACTGCTTAACAGACATGCAGATTAAAAAGAAAATCCTGGCACTAGGTACAGCCTTGCTCGTCATGAGCTGGTATCTGCAATATTTTTTTTCATGTGGACAAACAGTAGATAGAAGCAGCAGCTATTTAAGATTATTTGAGGTTAGCTGAGCAATAAAATTCACAGGGAAAGGAGTGACGGTTAAGTGCTAAGGAAAATACGGTTGGTACTTGAACTTTGCTAACGAGGCAATTGTTTAAAGTGTGGATGCCAACATAAAAGCAGCAGCAAATTGGCCAAGAAGATGGAAACAAAAAATAAGGCATTTAGTACAGCTTCTGTATTTGTCAGAATACAAAGCAGCTCCTACTTTGCTCAGGAATGGGAGGAGATACCAGGGCTTTGTTTTTCCTGCGGTTATTCCTGCTCATTCCAGGCAGGCATAAAGGATGTTTCAGTGGGCTGGGCCGAAGGGGAGTTGATGAGGATGGAAATCGTGCAGACTCTGAAACCACCATCACCTCTGGGGACCCGCAGTAGAAGCCAAGGGCAGGTTTGTCTCTGAGATTCTCAAATGCCAGGGAAAACTGAAGGAAGGACGTCATCTCTCTTGCTCCTTCTAAGCACCAGCTGAGTCAGTCCAACTGCTATGGTATTGGAGGCACCGAGAATAATCTCTGTTGTTTAAGTTATTCTTGTATAGACTGAGGAAGTCCATGTACAATGTAGTCATGCTGTTGATTTAAAAAAAGGAAAAGATGAAACACCATTCTGAGATTCTTTTTGCATCTGCCTGAGCATTCTTCTTCAAAAAAAAAATCTGCAGTATCTTTCTTCTTAATTTCCTCATGCTTCTAAATTTGCATGTCAAATAAAACCTCCCTGACTAATTTTGATGACACTGCAAGTGTTTAGCTCTGAGCACAATCAGTGTAAATTGTCACTATCAGATAACCATTGACAAACTACCTAACCATATGCTTCACAGTCTAATGTGTAATGATTTTTCTCATGAAATCAAGAAAATTCGAGATCACTACAAAACGGTGTCTTTTGTCTGGGAACACATTGTGTGCAGTGTTGGAAAATGCGAGTCAGGTCAGGGAATGTGACTGGGCTTCCTTCTTCCTCTGCCTCTAAGGCGTATTTAGCCTTGAGACATTTACCATATGCCACAGATTATTTTAACCATGAGTGCTCCATATCTTTATGGATATGGAGCTACTACTGGGCTTTCACTATTACTGGACTTTCAAGGTTATTTTTCTGAACCAGTCTAAGATTTATGCTGATGTTGCGGACATGTCAATCTTGATCTTAGCACTGTTTTTCCCATTTTTTTTCCTCTCCATGAATAAATTTAAGTATCTGTGAGCAGCCATTTATTACCTTGCAGTATGAAATTGAGGCAAAGGGAGCAGAGTGTGTGCATGTATATATTGCCTGGCAGGGGGTATGTCTTCCTTTAAACTATGGGGAATGTAGATATTGCATTTTCATATTAGGTACATTGCGTGTTAGAGCTTAGTTTCCAGTCAGTTATCCTACTTGGTGAAGTGAAGCGATCCATACTAAAGGTATTTTTCAGCAATATCTTAGCAAATGTCATAGAAACCACCTCTTTACTGTTGGCAATTATTTTTCCCAATGGAATGACATCCCGGTCTTATATGACAAAACAATAGGAAGGTGCAAAATTGGCCTTGTCAACTCTGATAGATTTGATTGAATGAACAGCAACAAAGAATAACTAAATATATATGCTTTCTTTTCTTAGGATATTTTGGTTTGTATCATAAGACATAATTTCACTTTCCTCTATATTGTGGTTAGCAGAAAGAGGGAAATATCTCAGATGTGCAGTGCTATTATTGGATGTTACGTATAAACATGGGTTTGAATTAGTTTGATGTGCTGATACAGCATTTGTTAGAAATTTTTGTTTTTTCCTCCTAAGAAAGACATGGTCAGAAAGGACTTTTTTTCATAAATGGGATTTGAGTGTGCCTGTTGTAAATCATTTAAGAAGGAATGAGAAGATGAAAGGTCATATACAAGTATAACCTCATTTAAAAGGTAAGTATGCACTGCTTCTTAAAGGTCCCTGCTTAAAAAAGGTAACAAAAAAACTATCAAGGCAAGAGCTTTTTCTCTGGCCTGTTCCCAGGATTTTCTGAAGGGCCTCCTTGTCTCGCCCTTCACTTGTCAGAGTGTGGGGTCACTTCCCCATGGCTGGCGGGCTCATGGAGAGCCCGTCACATGCGGCAGGAATGCTCCTCAGGCACCCAGCTCCAGTACTCTGAGGGCCTTGTTACCTTTATCCCTCAGCTGCAGAGGGGCCAGGGAACAACTGAAAAATAATGTAAAACATTTGCCAACCCACTGCTGTCATTGTGTGAATAGAACGCTGAGCTTTGTGTTGCATGTACACCTCTTCTCCTTGTTGATAACAAATTATTTGGGTGCTAGTAACTTGCTGACTGAATGGTGTAACAGCATTGTTAAGCAGCTCTTACCCAGAGACTCGATTTTTGTCTGTTTTTGGATGCAAATACAGTTGAAATACTGTGAAGGACCACTGTGAAATTTTGTTTTGAGGGTTTGCCTCAGGTGCTGTCCTCACCCTGTGCCTCTGGGTGAAGGAAGGAGCGGGACAGTGAGAAACTGTGCTCCAGACACCCTGTATCAGGTGGGTGCCTGGAGGAGGTGGCGAGCACAGAGAGCCCATCAGGGCAAAGCAGCCCTCCAGCCCCTTGGGCCGAGCGGGGCCCTTCTCTCCTCTGCCCCCAACACCTGGCTGTGCACTCAGCCTGGCCTCTCCCACGGGGATGGGAGGCGCTCCAGTCAAAGGGATGCTGCTCGCTTTCCCAGCAGGTGGACGAACTTGAATGTCTGGTTCTGTGCTGGTTCACACGGTCTGTTCGCTAAAGAGATCAAAGCATGTTTATTTCTGGCACAAGACTTGATACAGATTCCTGTGGCTGTATGTAAGCAGAGCATGGATGGACTCTCTGACCATCGCAATAACCCCAGCTCCACCAAGATGTCAACACCCCTTACCATACCTTTCGGGAAAACAGTCTTTCTTTTATCTAGCAGACAAACTTTCTCTACCATTTAGTTAGTAATGATTAAAGATGTCGAATTCTCTTGAATATTTGTTATTTTTGAGGTTTTATGGATTAAGGAATCTCAGATTTTCAGGCATCCATGTGAAATTGTTGTGAAACAAGATGATCAACTGATTAATTTAATGTTATGCCATAAAGCATGGCTTGATTCAGCTTTGAGTTTCAGCTGTGTCTAGCTGTAGTTATAATTGAGCAGTAAATCACTACCTCTTGGTCACTGACCCTTTTGGTGTTGCTTGGTATCTCTGACTAGAAAAAAAAGTTTATGTCAAAGTAAGAAATTACCTGTCCCTTGGTCCTAACCCATTCTAAGTGATTATCTGTGTACCTACCATTCCAATGTTCAAATATCTTTATTTGTTCATTTTTCTTACTTTCCTAAGATTTTTTATCATCTTGTGAAGAGGCTGGTTAGTTCACAGCCTGTCCCCCACAGCTCTACCACATCACAAGCTCTGTCATGTGTTAGGGTGACTGGCACTGAGTCATACTTTTACTGTACCTGTATTTTTTCTGCCATAATCAACTTTACTCAAATTCTTTCCTGCTTTTTCTTTATTCAAGTAATAATTCACATGCTAATGGGATTTTGTTTGAGCCTGTTTCTAGAAGAGTAGCTCTTAGCTGAAGTTTGTCTATACTTTCCACTGTGAAGATCTGTTTAGATTTGATTTTTTTTTTCAATAGCAGACATGGGTAATCAGCAAGCAGTGTGCTTCTTAAAATCCCTTGTGAAAAACTGAGTAGGATGCCTGTACTATTTGCAGTAGTTTACCAGAGATAAAAGCAATGTTAGAGCTCTCATGCTAAAGCCATTGTTCTCTCCTTTGCCTCAAGATTTTATCTGGCAATCCCCCTTTGTCAGGGGCTGACTTGACATCTTAGAGGGTCCACAGACAATACCTGTCACGGTAAAGAGGCTCCAGAGTGCTGCAGGGCTTGCAGAGTAGCCAGGGTGCCCAGCATCACCATCTTGGGGTTTTCACCTGTGTCTCAATGCTCACTGTGCATTCAGCATTGAGGCCTCAGCTGGGCATCCAGGCTCCTTTGAAAAAAGATTAAGAAAGTCAGAGAAAGGGATCCTCTCAAACCAGGAAAGCCCATATTGCTTGTAACAGCTAGGAAGTGAACATTGAAAGAAAAAACTAGAGTTTATGTATGTGCCAGCCTCCTCTTCCTTTGGGATCCAAAGTGTGACGCTTTTCTGGGGGTTTATTACAAAATATGGCATTAGTTAGATACATCTTTGAGTTGCCCTGCTTCAAGCAGGATTTGTATCAGGGGTCTTCCTGAGATCACTTCTGACCTAAATAATTCCTGCCTGGGGGAACTGGATGGAGGGGCATAGCACAACATTGCCCTGTTTCCAGCGATTTGTGATGAAAGCAGCAGCATGTCAGAGACCCAAGTTCACCTTCCTGTCCTGCCTGTTTCACAAAAACATGAATCCCTATGTTCTGCCTCAAGGAGCTATCCTGACAAACAGCTTAGCAGACACTCTGGAGAGCTGAGGTCTCCTTCCGTTTCTTCATCTGGAGGAGTTTACCTTCAGAAAGAGACAACTGGATGCTGGCTCCATAGGTTACTGCAATTGCCGGATTAATAAATGTGGAGTTATTTATGAGGTGTACACAAGGAAGAAGAGAAAATAGCTTTCAGGTTACTGTGCTTACCTGAATGTCAGACAGCTGGGTTGAGGGGGATCTGAATGTGATTCCCTGGCTACACTGTACTAGTAGATGATTTGGTATTTGCCATGCCTTCAAACTGCTTTCTTGTTCTTTGGGGAACACCCCTATATATGCTGTAAACTGCACACCAATGTCAAAACCGTGTTTGCAAACCATGATAGCAACCAGCCCAGTACTGAGGGATAGAAGCAATTCCTGAATGAAGCTAAAAGGTGCCCTCATTTTTCCTGGCAAGTCTCACCCTTGGCATGACAACCATGAAGTCCAGGAGGCTTTCTGCCTTTTTTATTTTGTTTTGTTTTGGGTTTTTTTAGGAAACTAAGTCTGACTCTACAGTATCAGGAGACTTCCTTCTACAAATACTGCAGTTATGGATTTAAATGTGTTTTACAACCGGTGCAGAACATCACCTATTCTTTAACTGCCAGGCAAACACTAAAATCTGAGTTTCTAGAAATTTATGCTGCAGTAGGTCAGAGCATATTCCCACAATATGGTAAGATCATTCCAGATAATTCTATGTAAAACTCTGAACTTCTAGACACGTGCACATATACAATTCCATTGATCTAATGGGCTTTCTACTGCAAGGGAAAATGTTTGGTTTGAATTTTTTTTCCCTCTGGCTTGCAGGAGTAAAATATTTCAGTCTGCATTAAGAATTATGCACTTTAACCATAAATCAACTGACTCGTTTATAAAAAATGTAAAACCAATAATTTCAGGCATTTCATTAGAATAAAAAGGACTGTCCTGCAAGAACAGCTTCAGCCCTCAGCCCAACTTACATGCTTAGCTAGATTAATATGAGTGGAATTGAAATAAATGAGTCTGGATCAAGCCCAAGTCAAAATTAGACTGCAGCGAACCCAACATTGAAGTCAAAGGTAATTTTTCAATTGATTTTGGTAGATACAGGATGTTAGAGCCAAGAAAGATCCTGGAAAATCCGATACTTCTGCTTTTAGTGCTCTGTTGTGGGTATACCTGCTTCAGATTTTGCCACTTATTTGCTGTGCAGGGCATGGGGAAGGTGTAGGCAGCAGTCTGGAAGAAAATAATTCAACCCAGGATTTAAGGGCTGAAACTCTAAGGCAGTGTCCTTCTAGTAGGCTAGTGATGGATCTCAAGACTCTAGAGCCAAAGTGGCTATTCTAGGACCACACTGTTAAATACCTGATGGCCCTTCTGACGAAACAACCTAGATGTTTCTACGCTAGAGCACATCTAGTGGCATTATTTCCCTCGCTGTCGGGAGAACCTGCGAGGTCCTTTTAGATAATTGGGTTGCTGGGTTTTTTCACACTAATTAAACAGAAAATGTTTTGAAGTGAAGTCAGTCACTGTCCCTGGCACGTTGCCATATGGAATGGTGCAGGGGCAGATGCACTCACAGCTCTCTTCACTGGCTAGAGCGTGGAGCAATTGGTAGGAAAAAGACTCAGTGGAAAATGGCCTGTTCTGTGGAGATGTAAGTAATAGCACCATTAGACCAATAAAAATCAACAGTGTGATTTTTATGTGCAGCTGTAATTATTTTCCACTAAAGGAGGTGCGGGAGCAGCACAAAGCACGCAATTCCCATTGCTAGCAGCCTGCCTAGCAGAACGCCTGCCTCCTCCTCACTGCCTCTCACAGACACACATCAAACAATTGCATTAGCACTTCTGCTGCCTTTCTTCTCCCACCCTCTTTTTTCACACTACTGAAGAGCTAAAGCAGAGTGGTGTTGATAGTTGAGCCTAACAGTGAGTTTTGTTTGAACACAGCTTATCCTATCAACAATAATTTGGCAATTTCTGCAGGCATTTTGAAGGCGAGTTTAAGTAATTTTTAAAGATGCATTTCTCCATTCACAAATAGTAAATAATTTGTTCCGTTTAGTGCTTCTGAAAGTGTGTCTTTGTGGAAAATCTTGCTGTGGAAAGTTGGAATAGCATAAAATTCTGCCTCTAATCACAGAGATGGGTTTTATGTATTTGTGGATTTAAAATGTGTAGAGTTCTAAGAGACATTTTTATTTTTTAATGCCCTTTTTAAAATTAAAAAGCTGTTATTATAGAAGAACAAATTTTAATATTTCATCTTTATTGTCATCTTTACTACTGTAAGAGGAATTTTAAGTAATAGCAGTTCAGTAACTCTAGGTGCTTTCTGCAGACAACTGCTTTTTTTTTTTCCTTTACATGTTTTTAACAGTTTTTGGATCAAGCCCCAAATATGTGTAATTAGCTCCTTGTAAAAGCTATTAGAGTGTAATCGTCCTCCCATCTGGATTTTATGTTCTGGCTACTAATGCTACAGATGCTTTAAAATATACAGCTCCAAGCCCTGCTCTGATCCTATTAGCTAAGGCCTAAATTCCAAATTTTTTTTCGAAGAGGCATGGAGAAATTCTTGGGATTTTAAATATATGTACTCACCTTACATAGGGGATGTGTTTAGTACTGTGGTTATAGATAATTCACCTAGTGATGTGACTCCATTAAAATTACTAGGACCTTTGCCATCAAGTTCAGCATATAAAAGTTTGTGTTCTTCACTTATGTATTAGCAAAATACATGTATGTTTGCTCATCAGCTTAGATAGGAAGCTTTCTCTTTGACTGAGTCAGTGTATCTTCTACAAGGGCTCAACTGTTGTGGTTTTATATAATGCAGATGATGGTCACAATTTCTAAATAAAATCTGTGGGCATAATTTGGTATTTTCAGAGGTCCTACTTTTTAAAGAGGAAATACAGACTCAAAAGAAAGTGTAGTATTGAAAAGCACATCCATTTCATCCGGAATATTTGCGGAAGTCTGTGGGAGTTAGTATCCAATTTTTGGTATTTTAATAGGCTTTAGGTCCCTAGCTCCTCTCTGCTCTCCAGAATCTCTGACTTATTTACTCCCCAAGATTTGCAATGAAGACCAGAATCCTGCTGGGCGAAACCACAGGCCCAGTTACAATTTCTGCCTGAAAGAATCCTCTGTATATCACTTCAAACATAGGATCAGGTCAAAGCACAGAAACCACAGGTTTGTGTAAAAAGTCCTATACCTACATTGTAGTAAAAAATATTTTGTCCTGCTATAGTGGGTTTTTTTTTAATCATCATTTAATGAATAGAATTATCTAATACATATTTTTTCAAAGATTAATTCAGTATCTTGGAATTAACTAAAGGACGTATGATTCCTCAGGTTTCATGGCAGGTATACAAATGTTTATTGAAGAGAGAAGCATTTAGAGACATAAATCCATGCTGCTTGTTGAGGCATAACTTACTGTTGCCCTTGGGAGGGAAAAACACACTGCACCTTCTGTGTGTGTGTGTTAATGAACACATATTTAATATACTGGCACGTTTTACTTGCTGCAACACTCAGGTTTTCATTTTCCATTTTTATTTAATGTCAGCTCCAATGGCACTAAGATGTCTGTGGTTTAGGTATAGATGTGTTAAAGTAATCTGAAAAACTCAACGCTAAATAGAGCTAGTAAGAAATATCTGTGTTTATTTCATAACTATTCTCTCCATGTATCTCAGAAGGATCCTATTTATGATCTGTATATGGTTAAAAGATTGTCACAATATATATAAAAGTATACTCAGGGGAAGAGTAAATAGGGACACGAAAGTCAGAAAATGTTGTGACATAAATTATTGTCACTATATATTGGTGAAATAAGTTTAGTGTTTTAAACCGTTTTTCTTAATTATTTGCTTGTGAAGGGTATCCGTTTGGTAATGTTTGAGCACTACTGAACTCCACAAATCTCTGGTACCTTTCTACATGAATCCTCCATGCTTCTGCATTTGTTAAAGCTTTTGAAATCCACACTACTGAAAATGTGTCTGTTTAATGGCAGTTATCACATTGATGTGACTACAAAAAGCATAAATTAAGAAATTATCCAGGATGAAGTTGACAGTGTCACCTTTCTGGTGTCATCCTTCAGGTCATTTAAACTGATCACCAGCTGGATAGAGACTTCCACAGAAATGTAGAGAGCTAGTACCTTTTGCTGACTTGTCCTGTTAACATAGATCCTCTTTTCCAGATGCATGTTTCCTAGGAAAGGATATGTGCTTTAGGGACCTGAGCCAAAATATGAGCCTGTTCAAATATTCAGTGCATGAGGCAACACTCAGCATTTCTATATTTGGGGAAGTGTGCTGGTTTTTTTTCTCACACTGACTATGGTAGAGCTATACATCACGAGTGCTTGTGATGTTCATAAAAATAATACTGTGTAATAATAGAGTATGCAATGGAGTAATAAATATCCTTTAGGATGTAGGACAAAGCCTAATAAATTCATTAAGCAGTCTAGATTTCCGGGCCCTAGCAGCAGACCTTGCACTTAAAATCACAATATGCATTTGTCCATCTTTGATAGAGACTTGGAAACAGACTTTAAAATGAGATGTCTGAATAAAGAAAATGCCCTTGCTTCCATAAATACTAAGTATGAAGCTAGGCATAATAGACATGAATGTGGAAATAGAGGCATCTTAGCATGTCTTTATGTCTCAGTTTGATTGCACATTGTGAGGCCCGGTGGCTCAATGCCTTCTCTCCTTGAGCCTTATGATCACACCAGCCAGTGCAGTGGCTGATAAAGCAAACCTGTCCCTCCTGTAATAGAAACCTGACAGGAACCTCTTTTAGACTTTGGTGCCAGTTTGGAAATTTCCATGCAAATGCTGCTCTGTAAAAATGCAATCTCACATTTACATAGGCCTGCTTGAGACTGCATCATGCATGGCAGCAAATACCAAGTAAGGGTGGTGCTGTGGAAAGCACAATGAGGACAGGCTGAGAGAGCTTTTTTTTCCCTTTTGTTTTGGGTTTTTGTTTGTTTTTCTTTCTTTTTTCCTTTCTTTTTTCCTTTCTTTTTTTTTTTTTATCTCTAACCCCAGTTCAGCATGGGGCTGCCAATGCAATACTGTCAGCTCTTTTTGTCCCATATGTCCATTCTCCAGCTGCAGCCTCAGACAGGGCACAGGAATGTACACACTGATTATTCAGGCACACCATGCTGCAATAGTCCATAAACCATATGTCTGCTGGATAAAAAAATTCAAAGTTTTGGTTAAGTCTAAAATGCTTTTATTTTAACTTGGCCAGGTCTTTACTGTTGTATTGCCATTTGAGGTCTGCCACAGGTTGGTTTGTGTGACTATTAAAGAGCTAAAAAATAATGTGTTTTTTCCTGTGCTTAGGGAAATATGGAGCTGGTGTTTTACGCAAAGCCCAAATCCTTTGCCTTCCTGAAAAAGCAATGGTGGCCATCCCAGTACAGCTTTCCAAATTCTTGCCAGTGTGACCACTGCATGGTAGATAAAGAGATGATGTACAATAGAACTCAGAAGTTACTGTGTATTTATTTCTAGTCTGTTTTTTAGGTGGATTCCTATTCCTTAAGACCAAGCTGAAAGGCTGTGTGGAAGAACATCAGTAACTGAACGAGCTTACGTGTTTTTCTGGGTGTTGCTAAGATGCTGGTTATCAACAATACAAGCTACTTGAATAATATAAAATTTATGACACATTCTTCTGATTTTGGCATTAATTCTTATTCTTTGACCAATATTTGAAGGTTATCTAGATGTTCTTTCTGGGAGATAATTTTATTTTTTTTAGTTTTCCAAGCTAAAGGAGTAGAGAAACAAATGTTCTCTCTTCTGCAAAGTCATTATCATTTGATAGGCACATGAATAATATGGGCATTTCGGGGGAGAAGTTAAAAGTACAGCAGTAGAAGTGAAAAGGAGAATTTGGGAAGGCAGTGCTGGAAAGCTGGCTTTGCTCTGCCTGGGTGAATGGTACTGAGCAAATCCTATGATATGGTGTGTCTGTAACAGCTGCAATAATAGATTAAGGGCCCTGAAGCCCATCTGTTCTGGAAGCCTTTCCAGTAACTGGTCTTTTAGGTGTTATTCTACATAATATACATGTGCACCTTGTATGTTTTGGTGTATTAATGTTTACAGCTGGATATTCTACATTCCTCCGCATAATCTGGGAGGATGTCTACCTCTTTTTTTTTTTTCGGTCTCATCTGTGGTCTTTTGTCTGCAAAGAGAAGTTGCTGCTCACTAAACATATGAGGAAAACTTTCATAATTCCATGCCAACTGAGCAACTTGAGGTGCTATTTTGGCCCAAGGCAAATGGAATTAATGAGACTTAAAT
The DNA here is from genome assembly GCA_013400735.1 of Pomatostomus ruficeps. NCBI lineage: Eukaryota > Metazoa > Chordata > Aves > Passeriformes > Timaliidae > Pomatostomus > Pomatostomus ruficeps. The sequence goes on along the minus strand of VYZT01055620.1, from coordinate 45,987 downwards.
GCAGAATTTGCTCAGCCCCCCCCAGGTTCACTGGTATTGAAGAAAGCTCCTGCTGTGATGATGTATTGGAGTCACAGATACCATAAAATGTAGCACACGTTATTCTTTTTTAATCCTCTATTTTCTGGTACAGAATATCACCATCAGACTATGTTTTCAATGCTAGCAGTTGATCTATTACAAATAGAAATACAGTTTTCCCTTTCAGCAGATTTCCTTCCTTTTCCTATTTTGTACAATGGATAAGTAACAAGGCTGGAAAGACTGCTTGTCAACTTCAATTTTGCCAAACATGCAAATGTTATAAAAAATAACCTTTAAAAAATACCAAACCAAAATATTTCCACAATTTAAGTCAGATTACAAAGATGAACAGATAATTTACAAATAAACCCTGGTAGCCTGGAGAATCAAAATGTTTTGTCATGGGGATTCTCCAAGTGAAAGAGTTCAGAATGAAAAGTAAAACTGCATTCACACAGACTTCCGTTGTTCAAATAAAAAGGCACAGAAACACATGAGGCAGCCACTGGAGGCTTTTATTAGCTGCTGTTTGTGAAAATACAATGCTCAAGTCCTTTGGAGTCCTTTAGGTTTATGTATCCAAGTGGAGCTTTGAGGATTACAATGGAGAACCAGAAGTTTGCTCACCTACTTCAGGATTAGACCCTCAGTCACCATGCACAGATTTTACTGGGGAAATACTCCTCTGAGTTAGAAGTATTATTTTCTTCACCAAGACAGTTTTGCCAGTGAATCACTGAAATAAGTAAACAAAACTTCATTCTCCAGTTATGGCATATTTCTCTATGGAAATGTAAACAATCTTTACCACTAATCTAATTTATATGAATATCAGAGCTGATAAGATTTTTACGCTTTTGATTATACTGATAACAGTAAAGCAAGAAACTTGCATGTTGACAGTGTTTGAAATGAGATTAACTAGAAAAATATATTCACAAGGCTGGTTTGTTAAAGAATAATCTTTTTGCTGCTCTTCTGCAGTAGTTATACATTCATTGGCATCACAATTTCCAGCAATGAGAAATGATAGTATCTGCATTAACTGTTTGAAAAGAAATAGTAAAGCCAAAATAGATGAACTGAGCTGTTCTAACAGACAAAACAAGGAGAAAAGTACAGGTCTGGGGATTGATCCTTTTTTAGTGCCAAACTGGAGATTTTTCATCAAAGATAAATCCATGTCAGTTATCTCACCAGGGGGAGTTAACCTTTCTTTGTTCAATTTAATAAACTGAATTTTGAAGTGTAAGGAACATTTATCTTTCTGAATGAATAGAAATTCTGTATTTCTAGTTGTAATTGTTCTTTCTGGCCTCATAGTGAAGGTGGTTATAGTTCTAGAAAGTGGTGTCATTTTTGCCATTGGTGCTGAGGGAGCCAAGAGACAGAGTATAAATCAATTTACATCCTGTATAAAAGCAGGGGACAAAATGCATGAACCGTAATTCAAAAACAGTTTCAGATTATTATTATTTTATGATTAACTAAAGTGGACTTCAACCTCCTCTGAAACTTCAGGACTAGCATGATAAAATTCATTGCTTTTAACAAACTGACCGGTTTTAGTATTTATTCAGTACATTGCACATACACAGAACTATACAGCAAGGGGAAGGTCACTCGATTAATCCTTGCTCCAAAGGTGTAAGTGGATATGATCATACACAATACAAAACCAATACATATTGATCAGTGTGACAATGCCTCACTGAACAGATGTCTCTTGAAAGGAGAGTGGAAGCAATTTGGTATGGGAGGCCTTCTTTGTCCTCTCCTCTGCTCTGATGGTAAACGAGGACCTGACCAGAGTGCTCCATGCTCACTGTGGTATGACTACACCCCTAATGCCAACCTGGCTCAAAAAATACTGTAAGAGAAGAACCTTTACTGAAGTCCATACATCCCCTGGACCTCTCAAGATGCCTCAGCATACCCCAGTGCCAAGGTGAGGTTGTTCTCCCAGCCTGTGGTCATGAGTCACTGCTTGGCATACTTAGCTGTCCTCCAGAACTGGTTTCTTTCATGTTCATAAAATGGTCCTACAAAACAGAAATTAATCTGTTTTATCCCAAAAGGACTGTTTATAGCTCTGGCCAGACCCAAAATTCATGTAGTTAGGCTCACGTAGGCAGACAATCACTGCATGTCTGGTTGATTGAATAAAGCAGACTACTGCTTCTCTGTGCCCAAAGACTTCTCTCAAGAATAGAGATGCTTATTTGGTGAAGGGCTGAGGCCTTGAAGGTGACACAGGGATACATGCTCAACCCTGATGGACATAGCTGTTGAAACCAATTTGATCTCACGTGTGGCAGCTTTCCCTGTGCCTATGATGGATCTGTGCATGTGGAAACAANGTCAAATAAACCATCTGAGGAGCCCCTCCGCTAGTCTCTCCATCCTCGACGCGCCTGTAACATCGGTGGGCTGGGTGAAACCCTGCTGGACCTTCGCCAGTCCTCCCACACCCCCGAAGCAGCCTGGCAGCCCCTGAAACCGCAGGCGGATGCCCAGTGCCCCTGCTGGCAGCACTGCGGCACAAAAACACCAAGGGATAAAATTATGAAACTATTCATCCCTCACTATTTTGGAAGGAGGCAGCATCAAGCATGGGCATAATGTGAAATCCTTGGTCAGGCAACAAGGAATGAATGCAAACAGAGAGAATACAAAGAGCAGACAGACAATGCAAGGGAATCAGACACATCAGTTGTAGTGACTTTCATTACACATATCCCAGTCAAAGAGAATGTTTTGCTCCTGGTGAACATGCATATCTCTGAATCTGAAGTTTGTTTTTCAGGCTTCGCTGTGCTAGCAAAACCTACTGAAGATTTTGGTGAAACACCATCATAGCCTCAAAGAGAGGCTTTCTGCTGAAGTCATCAGGGCCACACCAGTAGGAAACTGGAGGGAAAAGAGTTAGGTTACACGTGCTTGGGCAGATCCAGGGTGTGGTGACCACAAGTGTTCTTCCTCCAGTAACTCCCATAGCTATCTGCTGGGGCCTCAGTGAGCAAACCTACTTCAGAACAGGTATTGTTCAATGCTTAAGCTTACAACAATGTTTAGGCCTTTTTTCCTCCCCTTTCAAATACTAGAATGCAGTTTAATGTTGGAAAAGGTGACATTGTTCCATACAACCTTTAGCTGCTGCCTCTGCTGTTGTTTGTCTGTCTGTGTCACTGGACTGATCAAAGCCTTGACAGCTTCACTGGAAGCATCACTTGTGAGTGTGGCTGGAAGTTCGGGTTAATCACAGTGGCTGTTTTGCAGAAAAGAGAGCTGACAGAAACTGGAGAGCCAGAGTTAACTATTAGGAGGCTCTGTGAATCTTCTGCTGAATACAAGGATGAAGGAGGGTGGGGAGATGGAGTTCAAAACTCATGCAAGACTCTTAGGAGATGCCTGATTCAGCAAAACACAGATTCCTCTGCCTCTACATTCAAGGCTGTCTCAGCTTAACAAAGTGGCTAAGCAGGCCCATAATTTTACTTATGACAAATACGCTCATCTTCAATGAGACGACTCATGCCCATGCAGTTGCTTAAATACTTTGCAGGTTGTGAACCACCTCTCAGTAAAGTGATCTGGTTACTGCATACGCTCATTTGAAATTCCCAAATTGTGAAGGTAGGTACTTTCAATAATGAACACTCTTGGGATTGTGTCACATGAGATCTTTTGCCTTTTAAATGCAGATGACAGGTTACTAAAAATGTTTCTCTCCACGTAGCATTTTTTGCAGGGCTGCTGTGTGCTGCATATGCCAAACTTTCCTCTGTGACTGTGAAATATTTTATCTGGTTTAGGTTTACTATCTAAGAAGAAACAGAAACACCTTCATATTTGGTTATTACATTTCATTGAACAATCTTGTGATCACATTGAACGTTATATATAAATATAATTAGGTATGGTGAACTCACTTGTTTGAAAGTTTAATTTTGTAAAGATGTTATTTATAAGCATTCAGTTTCGCGATAGTTTCGTACCAAGCATGACACTGACTTCTGCACTCCCACACAATTCTTATCCACAATTTCAGTGGCACCTCATTGCAGCTGTTGAGTTGTAGCTGTGTTTTGTCAAAATCTGTTTTACTCAAAATTCTTCAAAACTCTCTTTGACTCCATTCTGGATCTGCATTTTTTCTGTATATGCCTAATAGTTGGAATTTCTTTGGGTTCTTCAGTTGCGGGATGAGCACTGATACTATAGAATGAACACACTTTCTTTACTCCTGTTCAGACTGAAATCTGCAAAGTCAATGTGTTTCTTCAGAGCAAGGAGTTTTCTGCGTGTTATTTCTTGGTATGAGAGGATAGGGTACATATCTGAAGCCTGTCACTTTTGAGACATCACTCATCTTACTCAAATGTTCTTAATGAGGCAAGGTAGTTCACTTTGGTCGGTGATGCAGGAGGGATCCTGTATAAATTGGCAAGAAAAAACATGGTATGAAAACTCAGTCATATTCCTTAAGTACCAGACACAGAGAATATGGCTATTTCTCTGCTTTACCTTATCCTTCTGAATTGAATGAGGAACTTAATTCATTACATCTAAACGCCATGTAATTGACCTCCGCCCTCACCCGATATTCCAGGGAAATCATTCCTGCTCCTACAGCAGTGCAGATGAGACCAGTCTTTGGTGTGGAGCTGCTTCTTAAACGTCGTTTCCTTGTTTCCTCCCTAGGACCAGCAATGCGCCAGGATGGCCATGGAGCAACTGGCAAATAATTACAAAACACATCTCTGAGAAAGAGGACGAGGAAGTGAAATCAGAGGGCTCCGCCGTCCTCCGGGAAAGGGAAAAAATACGTACAAATCCCTGAGCAGATGGTGAGTGTAAACACACCGGAGCGGAGCTTAATTCCTCCCGGGGGGAACTCGGACTTTCTCCTCTCCGCCTCTCGCCCGAGGAGGCCGGGGAAGCTGCTCCGCCCGAGGACACACGGACATGGACAGACACGGGGACGCGCAGGGAGCCCCGCGCCACGCGCGCACACACACACAGCCGGCCCACCCGCATACGCGGGGACACGCTCATCACCCCTCGCACACACACAGACACACACAGGGACACATAGAGACCGACTCGTCCCCGCTCCGCGCCCCGGGCACACGCTCCCCGCACCGGCACACGCGCGGAAGCACCGCCCCGGACCGCCCCCGCATCCCTCCCTCCTCTCCTCCCGCCCTCCCTGCTCCCCGCCCGCCGCGCACACACACACATACACACACACACACACACACCGGCCGCAACATGACGGGCGGGCGGACAGACTGACAGACCGCGGCACCACCGCTCCGCACGGATTATTCTCCCCGCGCCGGAGCGACGCAGCGAACCAGCGACCCAGCGGGGCGGGGGCGGTGCCGTGCCGCGCTGCCAGGAGGGTCCCAGCCCCCGCCGGCGAACGGCGAGCGCGTCGGGCGCTGGAGGAGCCCGGCCAGGTAACGCGTCCCTCCCGGGCAGTATCGTCGGGCAGAGCCGGGCCAGGCCGCGGGGCGCCGCCGGGTCC
>VYZT01055620.1:0-40274 GCA_013400735.1 Pomatostomus ruficeps | reverse complement strand
CGGGGTGGCCTGGGGGCGGCGCGGGGCTCGTCGCGCCCGGCCTGCGGGGGGCACGGCGCTGGCAGCCGGTGCCGGGTGGCTGCACCTCGCTGGCTGTCGCTCCGGCCTCGCTCCTGCAGGTGACGGGGAAGAAATCACATCCTTTTTTTGTTTATTTTTGGCGTTTCTTCTTTCCGTTTTCCCCCCTTTTCCTCTCTCTCTGTGTGTTAGGCAATCCGCAATTGAAAACGACAAGAAGTGGTTTCAGAAATGTGAATGGGTAGGGCCGGGCCACTGGCGGTCATGTGTGACCTTTGCCATGAGTTTGGAGGCAGGAGCTGGAGGATGCTGCATGTGCTTTCCAAAATCTCATGGCAAGCTTAAAAAGTGGAGCAGATGGAGCTCGTAGTGGTTATTATGGAAGAGGTTCATGGAAATCCTGTTATTTCCTCTAGACAGTTTTTGTGTTGCTTCTCCTAACTAAAGAGGTTATCTTTGACTTTTGGCAAGAAAAAGAATGTTGCTGCAAGTCGTGTTGAAAGGAACGGGGTTATTTTGCTTTTCCACAGAGAAGGGACTTACCCTCCCTCCCCTCCCAGCTTTATGTCTCTGTCTCTCCTTTGGGATTGACAGCAGTAAATGTTTTGGCATAGGCAGAAACTGCAGTATGCTTTATTTTCTTATTGCACACCTTTATAGTTGAATGTAACTAGAAAGGAGACTCAGAATATTCTCTTATCCCTCTCTACGCCGGATGTGTTTTTCTATCTAGTATATATTGCACTTGAAGTGTTAAACTCTCGGGGGGCACGGAGGTGGGGATGTAAGGCAAAGTCTACTAGTTACTTCAAACAATTCTCCTTGCTCATACTTAAGAAGGAGAGAAAGGAACATGTTGTAAAAGCAGCTGAGGAATATATAAAAGTGAAATATTAATGAACTGAAAAAGCTCAGGTAGCAAAGACATTGTGCCTAATCATTCAGGAGAGTTCTTGTCCTCTTTACAACTCCTCATTGTATGTGTGCCTGTATTACAAATGCAATTGGTATAAAGGATGGTAATATTTGTATTTAGCTGGAAGTAGTAGTAGTACATTTTGGGATTTTTTTTTTTTGCATTAGTGATCATCTTTGTAGTAACTTCCTTTAGCTGTGATTTTTGAGGCTACTGTAAGAAAGGGAATTATTATACAAACAGTAAAAAATATTTCAGGAATGCTTTCTTGGAATTGTAAATGGGAAGGGCTGACTAAGACCTGGAATAACCCAGAGGGACAACTAGTCTTGGAAAGTCCTCTTAGAGACATCATGATGATGACTGAGATATTATTAATCTCTTGCATCCCAGAGAGCAACATCCCGTAAATAGGCAGCACTGTCTCAGGAGAAGGCAATAATACACAGCTGTCCAGGATCTGCTGAAAGTGAGATGTAGAAGCAAGGGGTATTTTCTGCAAACAGGTTTCTTTACCTCTTTGAATCTGGAGTGCAGTGGTCCCTGTAGTTCGATTAACTTCCCCAGTTTGGCTTGGAAGGATACTAAGTGCAGCAGCTTTCTGCCACAGTTTGATGAAGGAATTTAGTTCAGTGGGAAAGCTGTCTGACAGGCCACAGGGTGAAGTCTTGTAACCCTGGCTCTAATCCTTGGCAGGACTTTTTGGAGTGGCTTGAGTGAGGCCTGCCTTCTGGAGAGCTCAGTACAAGCCTGAGTAGGACAACAGATAAAGGGAGCTGTACCAGGAGGATGACCTGGAAAAGCACATAGGGCATATTCCATGTATGGATTACAAGAGTTAGTGTTTGGTTTTTAAGTCTGTTAGTCAGAAGATGCTGAAAAAGCATCTTGTATCCTCGGGTCTGTGCATGTGGTTATGCGAGAGCACAGTCTCTTGTGCTGTATAAGCTGTGTATGGTCAGATTTCTCCTTTTTGGTGCAAACCTAATGTCACATGAGCCTTTGAAGTAGACATTGAAGAAGTTAGATTTGGCAATGTTTTGGGGCTTTTGTTGCTGGAGTGTTGCATAAACCGGAAGGGAGATGTAGAGAAGTTGCTCCATTGGGAAAAATTCCCACTCTTCTATGAAAGTTCATGGAAAATACTATGGCTTTGTTGGATTAGCCCATCTGGAGTACTAGAAAGAATAATAGCCACTGTTTGTTTTTTATGATGTTGGGAATTACACAGATACAAGTAAGTCACTGAGAAAAGCATTTTGTAAAATTGAACTTAATGATATTTTTTGAAAAGCATAAATTTACATATTCTAAAAGCATAACACTTCCATACTGTTTAATTGGATTGTTTTCACTGTACTTTGGGAGGCCTCCTAATAAAAGGGGGCTGTGTATTTACCTTCCCCTGAGGGAAGGGAAGAAGTAAATGTTGCACAGTGTCTGAGGTTGATTGATACTAGTAAAGCGTGACATGAAATAACATTTATGTGTCAGTGAACATACCAATGGAAAAGGAACCTTATAAACACTTAGTCAAATTAAATAGCTACCAGCTTGTTATGATGAGGAACTGAACTATATCTTCTATATTGTAGAAGTTGCTCTTTGTTTTAAGATCCCATGCCTCATGTCTTCCCCTTGAGAATAGTTTTGCTGCAATTGGAGGGGCTCATCCCCTGGTGGGAGGGAGTGAAACAAAAGGAAATGCACATAAATAATGGCAAGTAGGGGCTGGGTTTGTTTCCTGAAAAATGACTGCAGTTTCATCAGGTTTTTCTCTCACTGTTGCATTTATTTGACAGCTTTCTGCAGTGTCAGTAAACTGGGTTACCTTGATAAAGTAAATATGCTTTTGTATTAGGCTTTAGCTATTCAATGTACTGGCTGTGTGAGATGGTATGTGAAATACAGAACTTACAAGCACCTGAAATGTGTATTGTCATTTGTACTGGTAAGATTTCACATGTATCCCTGTGCTTCAGCAAGTGCCTGTAACTTTGAGAGTGTGGAAGATGCAGCTGTATATTTTACAGGTATCAGTATTAAAGCTCTGTAGCTGTTTGCTAGTTAAATATGTGGTTACTTGTACTTACTACTTCTTGACTTGTTCTCGTTGCACTACATCGTGGAGTATGTTGCTTAGAAAATACAAACTCAGCCTGTGACTGAAGACTGTAATATAATTTCTCTATTACATGGCAGTGATATGATGATAATAATAATAATCATGCTTTCTATCAAGTCTACTGCCTTTACCTGACATGTGACTGTCCTATAGAGGATAGTTGGTTTATAATAAGGGAAAAGAAGCTACAGGCAGGCAATAAGTAGTAAAGTCCTAGATGTGGAAAAAGCAATATTTTTATTAAATGCGCACTGTAGTCTGTTGCATATGTTTTGTAATTCCACACAGAATGTAAAAACTAAAAAGTTTGAGAAAGATTACAAGATCTGACTGATGATGGTTTTATATCCAAACATTATATGTTGCCTATAGATGGTGCTATGTTTTTGCCCTGATTATTGCTGTGAAGGTCCATGTGAGTGTTGAGCTATGGATGTGTAGTTCTTTTCCTCATAGATGGGAAATTGAAGCAGTGATGTGTGGAAGTCACACAGCTGATTTGTGATAAAGACAGTTGAACTGGAATATGCATCCCAAGTCTCACAGTCTTATCTTAATGGATTAACTGTGTTTATGTAGTTTGTTTGATAACTTGGCATAGATGTGGAAACTTCTTCCTACAGATCCAATTACAGGATTGTGTGTTAAGTTGTGCAGTATTTTCCCAATAAAGACTAATTACTATCAGATGATTTTTTTTCAATGTAGGCGAAAAAGCTTTTCCTGGATTTCATTTTGTTGTTAAGTTTGAGAGAAAACAGTTCTGCACTCGTAGAATGTAATGATGCTTTTACATTATTTAAGGAAATACCACTTAATTTTTTATAATGCTCTGGCATATCAGGAATTTGAGATCCAGCTCAGTGAGTAATGCTTCTGAGGATCACAGCTGTTTTCCACTGTGAAGAACAAGTTGTGACAGACTGGTAGGAAGGTTTTAAAAACACTGGTCTATAAATTTTGGTAGTACAAATCATTGCCTCTGAAAGTACATTTGATTCTAGTGCGTATCTAGCTCTGGCTTTTTTTTTGCTTATTTCATGCTTGTTTTTGAGCCTGTTTCCTGATCCTTGTTTGCTATGCCATCTTTATGTGATCTCTTAAAACATTTTAATAGGAAAATAACAGCTCTAAGTGATGTACTGATTTTGTGTAGTACAGTGGGATTTAGATTTGGGTGCGAGTACAGAAGTACTTAACAGGTTTCTCATCTGTGTGTTGCTTGTGACATAGTCCAAACCTTGTCATTTACCTAAGAAACAATGACATCTGTTCAGATGTCACCTCCCAATGATGTTAACCTGTCACTGTCTGCTATGCCAGCCAAATCTCACACTGAGAGAAAGATGGAGTCACCTAGTACATTCAGAACGTGGTCAGAAGGGTGTGCTGTGCTCAGGTGGCAGTGGCAGTCTCTGCCCACTCTGCCAATATCCAAATACACCTGGAGTTTCTGCTTTCTGTTTTGTCCTGTGTGCTACGTAGTAATTCCAAATTCTACAGTGTCTTCTAGCTTTAATTTAATATAGCGCAAATTTGTGGGATTATATTTCAGAACTATCCTGGCTCATTTATTTATTTATTAATTTAAAGTGTTTTGTCTTCATTTTTTTCACCATATGTCTGGTAAGGAGAGAGGAGAAGAGCAAAGTTTTGCCATCTATTATTGAAGAAGTTTTGGCCAGTAGCAATTTCAATAGGAGCCTTGGTAACTGTTTTGACAGGTTTTATGACCTTAAAATATGCTGGCTAGATTCTTGATGACCAACTGAACATGTTGTGGCACAGAGGCAATGGAAATTGAGTAACAGTCCTGCCAATAATAGATTGCCTTTCATTTTCTTATTACTTGTCACCATACTTAGTACTTGATTCTGTGCAAGAATATTTATTTCATTGTTAACACAGAAGCTTTAAGTAAGAATGGAGTGTATATATTGGAAGGATGAAAATGCTAACAAGCTAATTTCATTTGGAGTATTCAGAAATATTAATAAACTGCCTTGGAAAGCAAATTCTGCAGTAATATATTCATGTTTTTTTCTCTTGATTTTGCTGATGGGAGGTGAGTGGCAGAAAATGACAATAGGAAAAATGATGTGGCTTTCTCCATATTTATTTTAAGAAAAGTGATGCTGAAACGTGATGTACATTCTTTCACATTCATTGAGACCTCTCAAATACCTTGAGTGCAGATCATGCCTTCAGCTGTGAAAGTAAAGTAGCAATTGTGCTTAAAGTGACATGTTAAGCTTTTAATATTTCTTGATGCTTAAACCAAGTATGTTTTAAGTTGGGCCACACAGCATCTGCAGGAAATGGCATTTCCAAATTGACATCATGTAACATACGTTAGTTTCAATTTGCATGTAGAAGCACAGACATTGTGGTATAATAGAAACATAGGATCATTAAGGTTGGAAATGACCTCCAAGATCGAGTTCAGCCTTTTATTGAATACCACTATGCCCACTAAACCATATCACAAAGTGCCATGTCTCATTTTTTTAACACTTCCAGGGGCTGTGGCTCCACCACTTTCCTGGGCAGACTGTTCCAATGCTTAACCACTCTTCCAGTGAAGAAGTTTTTCCTGATACCCAGTCTGAACTTGCCCTGGTGCAACTTCAGGTTGTCTACTTTTATCCTGTCGCTAGTTGCATGGGAGAAGAGCCTTGGGGTGCCTCAGACACAGCCTCATTGCAGGTGGTTGTGGAGAGTGATAAAGTCTCCTTTGAGACTCATTTGCTCCAGACTAAAGAACCCCAGCACGCTCAGCCTCCCCTCATTGGATTTATGTTCCAGACCCTTGTTGCATGACTGCTGGGCTATTTGGAAAACAACTCACCTAGCATGTGAAAGCACACCTGCATGTCTTCCAGAGGCAGCCTTTGAAGGCATTCCAGTTGATTCCTTCTGTTAGAGGTTAATGAGCTGTCAGGGATCCTGGGCTGAGAGAGCCATGTTGGTATCTCCCGTTCTCTTCTGGTTTTGCTGTTTCCCAATGTAAGAGTAGATGTGGTATAAGGAAGGTGATAGCAGGCTCTGCGGTCTCTGTGAATAGCAAAATAAGGTGGTTTTGTTTTATGTGAATTTAAATTTTGAATTATGTGAATATGTAGTGTTTTGTAGCTACAGTTAGTACACAGGTTATACTGTGAGTAGGAGACTCAAGCATCCTAATTTGTTATGGTTTGAACCCATTTTTTCAGTGTAGTGGCTGTGAACTCAGAGAGAAATGTTGGTCCCAGAGCCCAGTGGCAAAGTTGCTACTGGTTTTAATGTGGCCTTGATTATATCCTTAAATAATATTTTAGTGTCTGTTAGTTTGCTTTGTACAACATTCATTTTCCTCAAGGACTGATTTTCAAAAGTTACTGAACTTGTACTGTTTTGATGTTTTTTGTTACATCATTAAATTCTTAGTACTTCTAAAAATTAGATTATAAGAATGTTTTGTACAATAAGTAAGTCCAAAAGAATAAGAATTTTGGAATGTTTAAGACTGCAAATATATTGATGAGAATAAATTCAGTGTGTCTGAAAATAAACTGCCTTGTACCTGTAGGTACCTATTCTATCATTATGCAAGGGGACAACACAATGTATTTAGAGTTTTTATGAAGTCCAGCTGGAGCAGAGATTCAAAAGACCAGGGTTACTAAAATGATTGACTAGATTTAAAATTTTCAGAAATAGAGGAATAATGGGAAAGTAGAAGGAAGAATATAAGATTTGGGAAAACTGTTTCAAAATAATATTGAGTAGAGAGTTGTGAAACACATGCATATGGAGTAGATGAGGAGGAAGTAAAAGAAATACAAAGAAATTATTTTGTCGGCTCATAAGAGTTGACACCACAAATGTGGTGTCTTTTTATCTGCTAATCTTTATTTTATAGCTAGCAAACTCTGGGTCATCTGCTGAGATGGGGAAGAAAAAGACAGAGGAGAGGTGGTGGGAATGAAGGGAAAATCAGTGGTTCTGTTCTCCCAGCTCTCTGCCTTTGTTCTCCTCTACCACAGAGAGGCTGTTAGAAGAAATTTAGGGATTAGTCACATGAGCCACAAGGTAATCTCTGTTCACTCTAAATCCTCGTCCCAACATCTTGATCTCCGTCTTGGTGTCTGACTGTCTGTGGCAGCATCTCAGCAAATTTCACACCGGTCTTCAGTACTTGCTCATGGCCCTTAATAAGGGAGTGATGTACAGTTGTCTGTTAATGATAGGTTTTGTTACAGATTAAACTTTTAACAGGCAGAATTCAGAACCAGGAGCTACAAGGCTGTTTTAAACTGTCAGCTCTGCTGCTCTGCAACACTTGTGCCTATTTTTAATAGTTAGTTTTTCTAGTAAGTTCTTTTCATTTAGTATTTGGCATGAGCTAAGAACATGCAAATAGCCACCTTATGTGCCTTAGCTAAAGGCCTAATAATTTATGCATCTGAGTCCTCATAGAGATGCATATCATTTTTACCTGTAATAGTTTCAATTTAAGAGTGTTAGCAGATGAAGAAGACTAGGATGTTAACATGACTTGAATGAAGTTTTTAGCTAACCCATCCTGTGAGTTGCTTACAGGGATACATGATATTCCCGAGACACTGTGGGGATAAATTTTCTGGGGTAAATACTGCATAAATGTGTGTGTGTCTGTGTATGTATATATATACACATAAAATACAAATGTTTTCAGTGAAAGAAGGTAGGCGGTGGTGGTTTCAGTTGAAAGCTACACTGTTTTTAATGTGGAATAGTGAATGGTTCAGAAAAAAAAAGGATTTCTTTCATTGATTGCTTTAGTAACAGTAAAATTGAAACAGAAATCCACTCTCAGGTCTTCAGCTAGTTAATAACTGGGGGACGGGTTGGGCAGAAAATAACAAAAGCAAAAAAATGCTACTTATCCTAGTTTTAAGGAGTTTAATATGTTGTGGGCAGGATGTTTCTCAAAGCTGTCTATTGCAATACACACATTATTTGTAGCCTTGGTTTGAGAGAGCCTTAGGATGATACTGTTTATTGAAGAAGGTGAGCAAGAAGTTACTGTTGGAAAAGGGTGTGAGAATTTTAGATTTTTGTCTATTTTCTCATCCTTTCATTTGAATTTTACCTGCATTGTAAATACTTCATTGTGATTCTGTATGCTTTGAAAATAGTTGAGCGGGGAAAATGTATGTATAAAAGAAGCAATTCCCTACTCACATTAATGATTCTTACAGTTTGCATAGGACAATGTATGTGACTTCCAAAATGCTGAGGCTGAACACTGGAGAAGCTGTAAAACACTTACACAGCACTCTATCTTTTGCAGCATTTTCTAAATATAGACTAAATCCTTGCCATAAAGAGTTTGTGTAGTTTAAACAAAACAAGACTTGACATGACACAGAACAGCTTGAGAGAGGCATGAGAGCTATAGGTGAGGAACTGTGAGAAATTGAATGACTGTTCCAAGTGAAGGATTCATGGAAGGCTTGAAAGGACAGCGAAGGTGCCCACCCCGTTCCGTTGAAAAAAAGATACGGGGTTTGAACTCCTTTTGTTGCCTAGTTTTTTGTTAGTAGGTTTTTAGAAACCACTATTTCTTTCTAATTTAGGTAGGAAAAACAGTAACTATATGAAATCTATGGAAGTGGGTTTTTTTGTAATAAATAATAAAAGAATTTCAAGCTGTTCTCAAATGTATGCTTGTGGGTCTAGATCCTCAGCTAGTGTTATAGCACTGCTTCCTTCAATGGAGCCCAACACTCGTACTGCTTGTAGCTCCTGTTTGGATTTGTTAGGCTGAGCGGTGGCTGCTGATGGCTGAGTGAAAGAAGGATGGAGTAGGCAGAAAATGCAATAGCTCTTGATCTACAGTGCCTCTAGCACCCCTCCCTTGGTATGTTATTTGTTCTCCTCTGTTCCTCTTGAAACTGGTTTTCGCTCCTAGAAGTTAAAAATGAAGCTTGCATTGTGATGGTAAATTGTGCTGCTTGGACAAAATATGAAAACACTTGACAGTGAAAACAGCTTATCCTGATTTTCTGTGGAAACAGTACTTGCTTATCCTACTGTCCAAGGATCCTGCTGTACAATGTGCACTAGATATTTTTGAACTTCTTGGTTGCTTTCAGCAATATTTGACAATAGAATGGAAGTCTTAAAAAGTAATTAAGGTTTTACTTAGTTTTGAGAAACTGGAGGAGAGAGAGACACTCATGTAAATTCTCTGGCTGAGAGAAAGGCTTAATATTATGATCAGGATCAAAGAGTCCACCTAGGAGAGGAGTCTTGTATGTGTCCTGGCTGCTGGGAGCTTCTTAGACATTTAAATGAACCAACCATAACTTGCAAATCCATAGGTAGCGAGGCCTTGTTAGATCTGGCATTCGTAATGATATATGAGGAAAAAAAACCTGAGTACTTTTCTTAAGTTGTTGTTTGTTTGGGCTTGGAGTTTTCTTTTTCTAATGGTCTTCCTCCCTGCCCCGGGTTAGTTTTACATCACCTTTTTTGAAAGCGTGGGGTGGAGCACTCTTTCAGGGTGTTGGACTGACGCCTGCCTGATGAGAATTGATTTGTTTAAGCCCTTATGCTTAACGGCTTAAACATGTATCCATTTACAACACCTGAAGATTGGCTTCTCTTTTGTTTTTATTACTTACCTACCTGAAGTCCTCAATGAAGCGTGTTGCAGGCATGAACCTTTTATTTAACTCAGCTTTTGACTGGAAGGTTAGCAGGTATTGTGTTTTTTTAATTGGGCTGTTCACATTGACACTCAGCACGTCTATCAGCAGAAGCAAAGGCGGCCAGACTTCTTTTTGTTCTGTGGTGTCAGAAAGGAATGGAAAGCCCAAACAAACGCCGCTGTGAAGAAGGTGCAGATGAATTGGTTTTGCTTTGAACTAACCTGAGTGCTTAAAAGAACAGAAGCTGTCTGTTTAGTGAAATGTGTATTGGGCTGGCTGGCCATATTGTAATAACTGAAGGAAAGATCCCAGTTAAGATACTCAGCGGAAGATGGGAAGCTAGTAATTTATGCTCTGTTGCCCTTCAGCATCTCTCTGGTACCTCTGGTTTAAGAAGGTGTGTTAAAAATAGAGGAGTAGCAGAAAACTTCAGAGGCATCTGTTTTTCTGTGCAATAGCAAAACACTCAGCAATTAGTAGTGAATGCAAAATCCAAATATTTGTATTCAAATAGAGTGCATTCCTACCGAAGCGTTCTAAGTGGTTTGTTGCTCTAGTAGAAAATGAACTTAGAAATAAAGCAAGGGAGTCTTTGTGTGAAACGTAATGGAACATTAGGTTTCAATACTTCAGTCTTTACGCTAAGATTTGGAAAGCATATTACTTTTCTGAACTGTACCTGAGCATAAATTATGGTGAAGAACATACAGAAAAAACGTTAAAGAAAGTGATTGTGAAAAATAATATTATTGTGTAAGTGTTTGGCGCAGTAACAACATCAAAACGCTCCTCATGTGTTTGTTTATTTTGGAAAACAGTTTGGGCAGGGCACTATAGAGATTATTCAAGTCATGTTTGGATATAAAATGAGCTTGGTTTGCTCTGTCAGGCAGGTGTTGCTGCGTTCCAGCAAAACACATTTGCTGAGCTTGTGTGCAAAAAATGCACCTGTTTATTGGAATGACAATTTCAGCTGAGATAAACTGGTATGCAGGGTACAGCAAAGTGACTCAAGGGTGAGCCATTCTTTTTTAAGCTGGGATTCTTCCTTTGGCACTGTGATAGTTTTACCTTAGCTCATGTTGTGCTTCAGTCAGTGCTGGTTGTACTTCAGTTGAGCTCTGGATACTGTATGTGTGTGTTAGAAAGACCTTTTGTAATCTATCTGTTATGAATGATGGTTATTGAGGAAAGTTATTTCATGGCTACTTTATTATCTTGAATACAGTAGCTTGTAATACTTAGCGGTTTACCAGAGGGATTTAATGAATCTGTGACAATAGAAACAATTACAGGGGTGGTAGAAAGAATTCTTGAATGTATTATTTTTATTTCCCTGGAGTTAATCTTCACATATCAAAGTAAATTAACCAGAATATGCTGCGTGGATGTCTTCTGGATTCCCAAGTCAAAAGCTATTATGAACAAAATGTGATTCTCTTTATTCCCTGTCCTACAATCTTTTCTCAAAGTCTGCTCCTAGTGAAGCCAATATAAGTGAATGAAGTAATATTCTGCATGCATTCGTGGTATTAAAGGAAGGACACTTGTCACTGGAATGTATAGAGGTAAAATTATTTCAGGTGGTATTTCTGCTTTTCTTCCTGAATCTTCGACTCCTGCCACCCTCTTGGTCTCCACCCACCGGGCTGGTGTCACCCATCTTCATGCTCCTTGTAATCCCAAGGGTTGGCAGTTCATGGCCTCTTGTCCGGGTTTCCACTCAGAGCTCAATCTGCATTTCAATCTGCAGCTTTCAAGCCAAGCTGCCTGCACCAGGTGTATTCCTCAACACCACAGTAGAGTGCTTGCATGCATCTCTTTGTCCATTTAATGCCCTGAGGGATTGCCAACGGAGTGGCATTTACTGAAGAGGTCAGGTTTGATGGAAACTGAAATCATAACCTGGCTGGAGATGAAACAGAATAGATTTTGTATTTGTTTATTTGCCTAGGAGTAGATACATGCAGAGATGAATTTCAGTGTGATCCTCAAACTGTTTGCTATGTTGTGCTAATCTCTGCAGCTACATCTGATTACAAAAGAAAAAAAGGCCACTGGTAGGCTTTAGAAGTTTCTGCCATCTGTCCTGGTGCTTACCCCTTCGTTCACCGAAAGGATGTATTGTGAGAGGCTTGACAGCCTCCCCGTGTGAGGCTAGCAGCCTCTTAGGCTGCTTTTACCTTCTGTCTCTCTTTTGGACTCTGTTCCGAATGGAGCAGCATGTGGGTCTTCGGTTTTACCGGAACAATGCAGATCCTTATATCCTTTGCTTCAGTTGTTTAACCTAGCAGCTTTGGATTGGGACCTTCCTTTTATTGTGTGCCTCTTCACAAGAGCTTGCAGTGGAGTTATCCCAAGGAAGAGATCTTCTAGGTCTATTCTAGCAAGAGGAACTATGTGCTTTCTCACTCCTTCATCTGTGAGATTTCAGTGCTGGTGGAATGTTTTCACCTTGCATACCCTTGTTAACTGAGTGCATCTCCAGATCCCCGCTGTGTAAAGGACTGTACCTTTTGGGTGCGCTCTGGATCAGGCTCATCCTTTGTCTTCATTTAACACTTGACTGTTTCTCTCTGTTGGGGAGATCTGATCTGCCTAGATTTGGAACCACAGAAGGAGGGGGAGAGCATATACTTTTAGCAGGACAACAGCATTCCTGCAGCTCCTGGCCTGCTTTCTGGTGTGCGTGAGTTTGTGTAGTTGAAAGGAATATGATTACCTATGATTGTGTGGAGGAACAGACTGATGTCTTTGGCATAGCTGAGGAAGGGGCACAATTTACAACATATTATTCATGCTGAAGTACTTCATTCATCTAAATCACATTTTGTCCATGTACTGAGTGTAATAAACAATATGGTATTGAAGCTAGTAACAACCACCATGGCTTTTGAGAAAATACTATCATTACTGAAAAGCTGGGTTAAGCTCTCCCTAAATCCAAGAGTAATTCCGTCTGTTAATGGTGTTTGGGTACTCTTCCCTAGAAAGCGCAGACTAGGCAAGTGGTGGAGATCAAGAAAATAATATAGAGATACCAAATCTGAGAGCTAATCCCTGTATTTTTAAATATTCAATGAATAATTTAGCAAAATATTTTAAATATTTAAAGTGTATTTAAAGCACCATTTCAACCACTCCTTCATCTTTGGATTTTTCTTTCTAATCTTTTTGGTTCATGATAGAGATTTCAGGTATGCTGTTATTTCCACCCCTTAGGTTATAATGAAATGAAGTATTAGTTCAAGATATGAAATTGTTGACGTCACTGCTTGGGCACAGTTAGGCATAGATACCGAAAGGATTTTAATTTTATGTTGGAAATCCCGTATAATAAAGTTGTGGTTTTCAGAGGAAAGCTTGGACTTAATTGGCATTATTTACACAACTTGATGTGAGGAAAGAGTGCTCCTAGAAAATATAATGATCAAATTTTAAAGGTTCTTGGCTTAAAGAATTTTTGCCTCCACAAGGTATATATTCTCTAGATCAGTTGCAGTGTGAAAAATGGTATTGGTAAGGTTTTCTAGTGCTTAATATGTATTATCTCTGTTTATTGTTGGTCACTGGCTGTGACAAATGAAAGTAGCTGTAGTCAGTTAAAAAAAATAAAAATTAACATACTTTTCATGCAATGGGTGTGTAAACTTGAAGCTTCATGCCAAAGTGCGTGTTGATGGTTAAAAACCTGTATGTTCTCAAGACAATGCAGGACAAGGTTTTGGAAGTGAAATTCAATGAGTGTTACCAACTCTGCAGGAATTCTGTCATGAAAATTGTAGGAAGAATATTCTGGGGGGGGCTTGGTATCTTACATTCTTCCTGAGCATAAGATTTTGCATGTGCATGAGATGGGCGTATAGCCTGGCTGCATCATAGGAATTGCTGCACCAGATCCGAGTTCTGCATTCACAAAGCATCCTCAAAAGTGTTTAAAATTGTAGAAATTAAGAACTGAAAGTCTGTGAGAGCTGGTTATGTCCACAGTGCCCAAGGTAATGCAAATTGCATGAGCTGACAGTCTTACTCTGTGAGCTCAGGGAATGCTGTGGATCTTTTTGTTTTTTGAACTTTGATTATCTCCTGTCCCATGTGGCTAAACAAGGGAGGGAGATCTTGTTTTCTACGTATCTAATGATGGCAGCAATTTCTTGGCAGCTGAATTAATTTCAGTTTCTGTAACATGACTTCAGATTAACATTAGATTTCTCATAGCTAATGGTATTTTAGCCTCTCAACTCTATTCACAGGAAGAAGAAATCCTCTCTCTAGAGGTATTTGTGTTTTACATCTGATCTCCCCTACCTTCTTATATAGTGTGTGTGTCACAGTTTGACCGTTTAATAGATAGAAGTGTGAAAAGCACTGTGGTCATGACTAGCATCACTTCTTTTCAAAAATCAGTTCTTAAACTCTGAGATTCTACACGAACAAAAAGGTTGTTGGTGTATCCATAATAAGAGGAATTCAATTTCAGAGTGATCTGTGCTGCATAATAAGATGAACTCACTTGTACAGGGTTCATTTTAATAAGCTAAATGAAACATTGCCCGACCAGGAAGCAAAGATTTAGGTCGCCCTTAAATTACATTAGAAAAACAGTGACTTAATGAAGTAGTGGGTAACCAATCCCCTTGTCATACAGGGGATGAGGCTACAGCTTGTCTCTGCATGGGGGAGTACTGAGCAGAAGTAAAGGAGGTGCTTTTTGTGCTGTGTATTTTGCTAGTGAAGCATGCTGGAACAAGTCACTTCGGTGTCTTACATGGAAAAACAGGATGTCCTCATGTGGAGGGTTTAAAGAAAATGAGGGAAGCTTATTCAAAAATCAGAAAATGTTTTACCGTGAGGGGTTAAAAAAGGTCTGCTTGTTTGATTTAACAGGAAAAAAAAAAAGGAATTTGATGAATACAAATATGGGAGTGCAAGTGCAGGTGAGAGGAAGGCTCTTGAAATAGAGTGGTGTTTAGTAGTTGGAAATACAAAAAGTGCTTCTGTAAAACCGGGAATCTGAATATGAAGGAAATAATCTGTGTAGACTGTTATTTTGGAGGTTGGAAGCAGGGCTCATCTTGGTTACTCTGTCCCTAAAGTCTGAGAGTAATAGAGTTATTCCTGGAATGCACACAATCACATGGTAAATTTTATTTAAAGACTCTGTGATGGATGGATTAAAAAAGTAATTTTAAGAGAGTTCACAGCCCAGGTATTTTCTATTTAAGATTAAAATATTTTAAAAGCGGAAGCATCTTTCACTGTACATGCTGATTACTCTGTCTGTTAATTTATTTTTTTTTTACAGCTCAGAGTAGGGAAATGATCTAGTCTCTTCCATCTTCATGTTCTTACACATGAGGACAGACTTAATAGAAAAGTTGATGGAAAGACGGTAATTAATTTAATTGGTTTCCACGGGACTTATAAAAATAAATATGGATACAGTTCATTTTCTCATAGAAGGCTGTTTTCTATAATCCTATGGAGTGAGTTAAATTTGGCTTAGAATGTGTTTGGAGGAACTTATCTTGATGTGGCCTAAGGGATAGGATGGCTCATGTTTTTGGGGTAAAAGAGGGATCCAGGACCTGAAAAGTGCTTTCCTCCATCCTTGGCAGCAAATGCCATCCCCCAGACCTCTGCAGAAGTGGCACCTCTGTCAGTGCCAGCCTGTGCCGAGAGGAGGTGTTCAGCTGCTATGTGTGCGATCACTGAGCAGCTGTTCTGCATCTCCTGCAGGTGATAGCCCAGATGGAAGCGTCTCCTGTGCCTTGCACAGCCCACAGGCTGTCCTCCGGATGGTCCACATGGCTGGCCAACGCTCATGGTAGGCTTTCCCTGCTGGCACGGTTTTCTAAAAGCTTGCAATGAATGCTGTTGTGTGTGATTACGCTTAAAAGCCTGGCTTTCCTGAGAATGCAGGATGAAAAAGACCAGGCATCTTTCTAACTCAGGAACTGAGTGATTATGGATTTTTCCAACCAGAAACTTGTGTTTCTTCTCCCCCACCCATGGCTACAGCTGCTTTCTGTGTTATCGGGTAGATTTTTGCCTTTACATCTGTGGATGCATGCAGTTAGTCAGTCCCTATCCCACATTAGCATTCAGTGCCGGGAGGAGCCCTCGGAGACCATGGCTTAGCTCTGCTTAGGCTTTGCTGTACAAGCCTGTTGTTAGACAAAGCTTCACATTGAATTCACGTTTTCATTATGAAAATGTGCATCTAATTGGTTCTTTCAGCTAACTGAAATGAAAGATGGGTGGCATCTGTTTAATAAAGGCCATTATCATCTGGAGATTAAAGAGGGAAATATTTGTACTTGGCTGTATCTTGGTGTATCGACTCAGTGTTTCTGTAGGGGGTTCAATTCTGACCTGGAGTTTTATAAGAAACTTCGTACAGTCAGTACATGTCTTGAAACTTAGGAACATGTATCCATATTGATGTTTTCCTGGATCCCAGTGCATATCTAAATATAGTACCTGTAAATTTGAACTCACGGAAAATGAAAGTGTGCCTTACCAGTCTTTTATCTGAGCTATCCCATACAAAGACCCTAATTTAACCAGGGGTCTCATTTTTTTCCACCGTGATTCACTTTATTTTTGGGAACTTACCATACGATATTCTTTCTTTCTTTCTTTATTTCTTGGTACTTCCAAAGAAATCTTTGTGCTGGGAGTTATTGTCAAACACATTGACACAAATTGTGAAAGTATGTAGGTTCTTGAGGAATGCCGTATGCTGTCCTCAACTTTGCTGCAGCTGGGTTCTTCAGAAGTTTGTCGTGGAAGCATTTCATGGGGTGAAGTGTATGGAGGACATATGGCATATTTCTTGGCAGACTATGGACTTCTGATGTTCTTGTGTATAAGCGAAGACATAATGCTTTCTTTATATAGGTATTGTGTGTTTGTGTGTGTGAATATATATATATATATATCTCTAGATGAGGTCTGATTTTATACTACACTATTGCAAAGTAAGTGTTGTAAGGTATAATTAGACAAGCTATCATTAAACTGCTACTGAGTTATGTAGTTCAGGATTATACATTATTTCATTTTGGATTGAGGCCATTTCTCTCATGTGGTTTCCATGTCTGTGATTTCTTGTTCTTCAAAATACAAATAAAGACTCAGCTACATACACAGCTAAGGACATAGAGAGAAATGCAATATTTAAATGACTTGAAGTGTAAAGCTCCATCCATTTATTTCTTTATTAAAATATTATTTAATACTTAATCTATGCTAATTAAATATGACAAAGATGAAACCACTAAATACAGCCTCTGTGGCGAAGCTGAGCCTGAGATGTTTAGGATAGCGTAAGTAAAGGGTGTGTTTAAAGGCTGCCCTTTGTGCATCAGCTAAAACTGCTGGGATGCTGTGTTAAAGCAACAGACTGTAGCGGGAGCACCGGTTTCTGGTTGAGGGGTTCCTTGTGAGTGTTTTGGTGACTGAAGGATTTGGGTGGGGTTGCCCTGCTCCAAGGACTGTCCTTGTTTCTGCCCAGTCAGCTCTGGGGGGTAAATTTTGGGACTGGTTTGGATCATCCTCTTCCATACCATAGCTCAGGCTATAGCAAAAAAGGGATTCTTAGGACACTGGTGGTGCCTGTGAGAGAAATGGAAATGTGTCCTTATGGAACAGCGTGGACAATGAGTGATATAGCTCAACAGGGACAGCATTACAGGGTTTGTGAGGAGGAAGCGGAGAAATTTGGTGTCAAGGGAAGAGAGATGGGTGTATGTGTGCATTTGGGTTGTGTGCTGGGAGCTCAATAGTGTCTTAGGGGATGACAGTAGAACTGCTGACCTTGAATGATGCTCCTTTTGCCACATCACAGCTGGACAGCTGTAGCTTTTTGCCATTAACCAGTTCAGCTGGACACCAGAAGAGGCTTTCAGAGAAAAGGCAGTGTCAGATGGATAGCTGACAGTGAATGTTGCTTTGCTTCTCTTTTTTTCAGGAAAAGAAATCTGAGCAAACATAACTTACACTGTGTTTGTACATATATGCTGTGGAAAATGTACATATTTACATAAGCTTCAGTCCCTTTGCATACGTGATTTCTACATAAAGGTAGTTATTACTGCCTGGTGAAAATTGTATGTTCAGTTTGAATAAATGTTTTTGTTGGGATTTCTGCAGTAGTGGTCTTAGAAATCTTTTTAAATTTACTTGTCTCTGTGAACTGTGGTGTAGTTAAAGGTGGCTTAAAGCTCAAGACCAAATATCTGTTCTGCTATAATAAATAATCCTTTATTGCAACAAAGAGTGTATATTTTTGAACTGCTTTAAAACCTTTCCTATCTCCTTACCATAGCAATGACTTTTAGTGCTTACACAGTGCTTGACTTTTCCAGAAGCATTTCAGAAGTATTAATTAATTGTTTTCCTAGATTGAAAAAGCCGTACAGTGTAGACATGTGGGTGGGAGCGGTTGGGGACAGCCAGGCCAGCAGAGCCAGCAGAGGTGTCTTGCTACACCTCATTATTTCGTGTTGTAAAGATGATTGTCAGAGGTGCCAGCCACCTTTCATTGTCCTTCCCTCTTGATAGCTCTTAGCTTGAGGAATCCACCCTGTATATTTCTTAATGATTCTCTCCTCTGAGAATACACCATGAAGTCTTGCCTCATATATAATTTTAGGACCACTAAGACCACTGGAAAACAGCTAATATGGCTATATTCTCATAGTGTGCCTCAAACTAGGGGTGATTAGCATTTGTGTGGTGCTTTCCAAATAGTGATTTCGAAGAGTCTAATGAAGTTGGCATTTCCCTATTTTGGAGATGTATAAAAAAATGGAAGTTCAGAGAAGACAGAATTGGAACTAGCATATTGGACTTCTGGCAAATAGCTTCTCTTTAAGTGAATGAATACGATTGTCTTAATATGGAAAACAGAAGTGCTTTGAATTATGAAAAAGAATGAGATTACAGGAGTTAAGAGGTGCAATATATTTCACATCCCTTGCTTAAGTCAGAGAAAAGGAAAAGCCAATATCCATGCATGTTGAATTGGGTTCACAGTAAGACAGTGAGTGCAGTCACCTGAGAACTTGAGTAGAAATTAATTGCTATTTAGTTTCCTTAATAGTTTAATTAGCAATGGCCAAGTAAGTTAACTGAGTAGCAACAACCAAAAATACTGTCTCAGACTACACCCATTACCATTGCCCTGTGCACTGGAGTGGACTTTGTGTTGAGTTTTGGCAATAGAGGAATTGGCAGAAATCTGTTTAAATCCCAGATTTGTTACCAAGCACATTAACCTATGCACCTCTTGAGCACTTCAGAAGCACTGAAATGCTTCTTTCCAGTGCTCTTTTTTCACTGGTACATCAAAACCAGGACTGCTGCTGTTACGGTCTCCTCACCTCCAGCTGCCAGTTACAGACATAGTTTCAGTGTTGCGCTTCCCTGCATTTGGTGAGGTGTGGTTGTTATGTGTGCCCTGGGATCCCTCTGATCTTCTGCAGTAGTTGCCTAGACTGAAGCTTGTCAGGTTTGAGTGTGCTTTTTTTTGTGCATCTTGCCCATCCTGTCCAACGAGAAATCTGGTATTAGGTTTTTGTAGAACAATGTCTGCTACAGATTCAGGAAATGGTATTGGCATTTATTTAAACAAAAAAAAAAATTGCTCAGCTTTCTATTTAAAGGCATTAGTTTTTGATCTTTTAGAAACAAATTTGATTAGCAGATGATTATGACAAATGATTATTTCTTGAGAATTCAAACAGACTCAGCTGAGATGATCACAGGATCATAGAATACCAGGTTGGAAGGAACCTCGAGGATCATCTGATCCAATCTTTCTAGGCAAGGTGACCTCGCACCTGGTCCAGCTGGATCTTAGAAGTGTTCAATGTTGTGTAACCCTCCACTTCCCTGGGGAGGTTATTCCAGTGGCTGGTGGTTCTCATTGTGAAAAATTTTCCTCTTGTCTACAGCCAGAATCTCCCCAGGAGTCTTCTGGTTCTTATCTTGGGAGGCTGCTAATGAATATTTGTTGCTGGTCTGGTAGGCCTGGCTTATTCCCCAGCTGGTTGCAATGGCCTGAGTATTGCCACTTTGGACCCTGCCCCTTGAGCTCTCCAGTTTCAAGCCTGCCTCACCAAGCTGGCCAGCCTGCTGTCAAACATTCCCTTGCTTCTTCTAGTCAGATGGATGCCATTCTTTCTTAATAGGCTGTAGTCATTGAAGACAATTATTGATGATAATTATTACTGATCACAAAATCATAGAGTAGATCAGGTTGCAAGGGACCACAGTGGGGTCATCTGGTCCAACCTCCCCGCTCAAGCAGGGTCACCCCAGAGCGCCTGGCACAGGATTGCGTCCAGATGATTCTTGGATATCTCCAGTGAGGGAAGACTCCACAGCCTCTCTGTGCGATCTGTTCCTGTGCTCGGTCACACATAGAGTAAAGAAGTTCTTCCTTGTGTTCAGATGGAAGTTCCCGTGCATCAGTTTCTGCCCATTGCCTCTTGTCCTATTGCTTGGCACCACTGAGAAGAGCCTGGATCTGTCCTCTTAACTTCCTCTCTTCAGATACTGACGGACATTCATAAAGTCCCCTCTCAGGTGTCTCTTCTCAAGGCTGAACAAGCCCAGCTCCCGCCTTTCCTCATAAAAGAGATGCTCCAGCCCCTTAATCATCTTTGTCATCTTCTGCTGGACCTGCTCCAGGAGCATCTACCCCTTCATCCAAGTCATGGATGACTTGCTAAAGGCCTTGAAAGTTCAAATTTAACAATTTTTGATTAGTTCCAAATTCTGGCCTTTGCAACTGGTAATGGGCCAGGTATCTGCAATTCTTCTTACCCTCAAGAAATGAGAGCTGGCGACGTAAATTACTGTGTTGTGAAGTACCTAAAAGTGTGCTAAAATCCGATGGAATTACAGATTTTGATCATTATGTGCAGCAAAATGTTTACCTTCAAATGACAGTGGGATTTTTTTTAATTGAAAAAGACAGCTAGATTCTTAACAGCATAATTAGCACAGATTATCTTCGTTGTTGGTCTGTTTGTGCTTTTACTTCAAGGGGCACTTAAGGATGGATGAATATCTGTAGTTTAGAGGCACCTTGTTGTAGTAAAAGTCATAACCAGCTGGAAAGCTAACATACATATACACAGGTTAGTTGTAGATAAAAGCTCACTTTGCTTTTTAGATTTTAGTTTTAGTATTCCTTTTTGCTTAATGATGTTCTCTAGTTCTTTTCAAGTCCTCTCCATTTTTGTGTGGGTAGCTTTCTCTATGATAGTACATACTAATGTTTAGGAATTTTTCTGGAAAAAAGCTGAAGCAGCTAATATTTTGGTTTTTTTTTTTTAAAAAAAGACTGGTCTCGATAGGTGTAATTAAACACCCAGTTTGTCACCTCAGTGGGCAGCCATTCTACTTCTGTTCTAGTATCTTGTTGCACTGTGTCTGATCACACTTGGTTAACATGTTATCTGAACATTTGATCTCATCTGATCAGTGGTGAAGTTCTTAAATTGATCTTTGGGTTGCTAAATTCATGCATTGTTTATATGAATATAAGCAATGCAGTGTCACACACAGGCCTGTACTTTTAGTCTTAATTCAGAGAAATAACTCTGCTATCTACTTATACTGAAAAGCTTAGCTTTGGAACACAGGATTTTCTCTTTCTTTTTTTCTTTTTTTTGCAAGAATGGTAAATCCTGTGGTCAGAGAAGGAATTCTGAGTTTTCTTAAAATGTGAGGTTCTAATTGCTGCTTATTAAGAAGGTTGAATTTCCATATTAGCTAACAGGAGTTTTAAAAAAAAATGATATGATGCTGAAATCTCTTACTTACAATCCAAAGCTTTTTAGTTATCTGGATATCAGATCTGATTTGTTTGTATAATTTTTTTTGAAAATTATCAGAATAGTGTTGTGGATAGTAGCCCTAGAAGCTTAACAGAGATTAAAACATCTCTGCAGCCTAGAAAATATATTCCGGGATAGTAGGTATCAGATATCTCAAAAAACGTGCTTGGGCTATTGCATATACAAATCATGTTATGCTTTTCAGTATTGAAGTAGGCACAATGTGGTTGATCAATGGTCAATCAGAGGCTGCTTGGAACGCCACGGGTAGTGGGAAGACTGATAATGAGTAAAATTTTGTCTCAAAGGCTATTATGAGCCTGCAGTAACTCTGCCAAGGACAGTAAGGTTATTCTATGTTTATGTCCAAATGGATGATTATCCAATTAGTTCAGTAGAAGAAAGACTAGAAACCATTGAACTGAAAGATGTTTGGATTTATCAAGGATGTTGATATTCACGGTTAAAAAATATGAATGAATACAGGAAGAAAGTGATAGGAACAGCATGGTTTTTCTAGCCATCTGGATATTACTCTGAGCATAATGGTGAGATAGGTGTTTTGCATCTGTATTGGGACATTCCTTGTGGAAGCATTGGGCATAAACACTGCATACCCAAGCGATTTTTGCAATTTAAATTGTGGGATGTTTTCTATCAGGAAATGTCACTGCACACTGCCTGCTTGAGGTCGGTGAGTTAAATATTGGAGTTGGATTCTAACAGGGCTGGATAATTTAATAACCCATAACAGCATTAGCAGTTACGCATGCAAAGATAAAGGTTATCACGCTTTGCTCTGTAAGCTGATTGCAGTGGGGACCTGTGGGGCCTCTTCTTTTCTCTGCTCACTTTAGAGCAGCGCAAGAGCTGCTCTCTTAGAGTCGAATCACCTTTGGAAAAAGAGAAATAGTTGACTTAAAAGTTCAGTGATCTCATCTTATACAGCGAATGTTGCATCACTGCATCTATTCCAGTGAGATGCTTGAAATGCAGAGATTTTACAAGAGGGTTGGTGCAGCACCATGGAGAGATAAAGTGCTCTGCCTGCCTATTGCCAAAACATAATTTAGGGTAAAGAAATAGGAGAAGCTTTGTATGAGTTAGAGAATTTACAGGTGGATGAAGAATTCTTAATCTCCATGTCAGTACAGATGGATACCTCGATAGAGGGAATCTGGTAAGCTTTTGGGAAAAGATGTGCAGAACTGCCATACTGAGACTATTACAGGAGCTAATCAGAGCTGAACAGCTTTAATCTGTTTGTTTACTGCAGAAGAAGTACATACAAGGAAACATAGATTAAAAATTGAATTTAAAAGTGAGTAAAATCTTTCTTGTTTGTCGATTTATCATACTTTTTAGATAAAATTTGCAGTCAATTAGTGATGTGAGAGAAGGAGGCAGGGTACATGCACCTTATGGTCAGCTTGGGAGAAAAAAACATTCTGCTTCCTAGTATCTGTTTGTTCAGGACTGGGTGCAATTTTTAGGCATGTTCTCTGTTGATCTTGACTTTATGAAAGATTATTGAGTGGAAGGTACCATGTTCTTTGGTGATTAATTGATGCTAAACTGATACAGCTGATACACCCTGATCCAGCAGCTGAGTATGTGCTGAAATGTATTATTCTCTTACAACCCGTCTGGGTATATAGAAGATTTCATTATAGTTAGGTTTTTAACACGTAGTGGGGGAGCTGTTGGCCTAATGTATACTTACCTTGTCACTCAAAATATTTATTCTCATAGTCTTTTTCTCTCTTTGTTACATTGCTACTATTTTTCCTTCACATTTTGCTGGAAGTCTATTTCCTTCTATACATTTCCTTTTTTCTTCTGCATTTCCAGGGTGTAGAAACAATTAACAGGGTGATGAAGGAATACTGGAAGTGTTTATTGTTATCTGCTGACCTTGCAGTAAACTGAAATATGGGCTCTTTACTAAACCAAATCTAAACAATAACCAAAAAACCCCATCTATGTTCTGTCTCAAGCCATTTAGAGTTGAACTTTATCCCTCATTGCATATTTAACTGGAAGATTGGAATGTACCTAGGCTGAGATGCTTTATGGAAGACAATACCCTGACATGTGTGGGCTATTGCTCTGCAGCACATCTGTCTTAATCATTTGGTGCATAGGGGCTACCGGCTCACCTAACATTATTCACTGCCCTGATCAACAGATACTTCAAGGAGACTTGGTGTGTGAATAAGATAAGCTTCAATGCTGTGCACATTTATTGGATAAGTGAAAAAAAAAAAAGCCTTTTTTTTTTGTTTCATTTAACAGAAAACTAATTAGAGGATTGCATGGGGACTTAGGGTTCCCCCCTTTCCACCATTTTTTGATCTTGTAGTCACAAAAAAAAAAAAAGCTGGGGATGTGCAGATGTCTTAAGCTTGCCAGTAACAGGGATTCCCTCCCCCCTTCTCAACCTTAAGCTGCAGAGCAAAAAACAATCCCCTCATCTAATTGAGTATCTAACTCCTTTTTCATGCTGGCAGTTACTGTAATTCTCACCTACTGAAATTGGTCTAGCGGTCTGTTATGGGACACAGTAAATGACTTCTTATATAGCTGGGATTGATCTCTCAGAGACTATGTGCTTTGTCGGGTGCCAATGTGAATTGTCAGGAAAAACGCACAGAAATCAGCATTTCAGCAAGGATTTTTACCTAAGTCTTTGAAACTGCAGAGACCTTTTAAATCTGATTGCCTAGATTTGAGGCATAGGAGGCAGAATGAATGCTTGGTTTTGAGTGTGACTGCCTTGCTACACACCAGTCCTCCGATCCTAAAAATATTTGCACTTTTATTCTCTTTACTTAGTGAGAACTAATTAAAAATAATGATTAAAAAAGCTGCTTTAAAAATTGAAAAGTCTTTCATGCTCTTTATGCCTCCTCAGGAAGAGGGGAAACTGGTATATCCAGGAATAGTGAAGTTGCTCTAAATAAAGTATGGTGTAGCTTTGGAAAGAGCAAAAGACAGGTGTATTTATGTATTTATGAAGGTGTAACTTCTATGTGTGTATTTTTTTGCACCACAAGCATCTTCTGCTGTTGCAGCTATGGTATTAATGCTGGAAAAATACTTAGAACTTCCATTAATTCTTGCAATAGGTGATGACATTCTACTTGTTTATGCCAAATCTTATTCAATGAAACGGAGTAAGTCCAGTGTCCTAGGTGGAGACTTGTGCAGGAGAAGCCTGTCAGCAGTTTATATCGAGTTTGGTGAGGATGGTTACTAAGCTTCCTATGCAAATTTTCTCTTGGAAATGATACTGATGGCACATGGGCTGAAGGGTTCTCATCTCCTCTAACTTGAGGTTAAAATGCCTGCATAGTTGCCTCACTTGGAAGCAGCCTCGTGTTTGAACAGTAAAACCTGTAATGCTGTTTAAGTTAATTGCCTGCCTTGTAGTGGTTCGTGTGATACATGAATTTAGTGTACAGGAGTTGCCACTTGCGGGGAAACAAACTGGCTTCTAGCTGGGGTACAGCTGGGGAAAATCTCTGTCAATGGCTAGCTCAGTCAACTTGAAAGTTATAGTATGAACACGGGTTTGAAAAGTCTTGGTTAGCTTGTGCTTCAGGTGAAATAGAAATAAGACTGTAATAACCCTTTCCTTTTCTTTTCCTCCTAAAGTATCTGCTGTTATGTTTTTCTTTAAAATAAATTCAAAAAAATCTAGTGAAGTTGTTGCTTGAAAACTGACATGAAGTTCAGTGTGTACTATTTACACAGAAACAGCCCCTGAATGGAAACCTTACAAAATTTTACCAAGGAGTTGTATTTCCTTGAATTTCCAGTGTTGCTAATTTAAATGTTTTGGCAGCAGCAATGTTTCATTTTCAAAGCCTTACTGAAAATACTTTGTGTGGGCAACAATTCCAAACTTCTGTGCAATGGACTATATTTTGTTACATTTTCACAAATTGGATTTTTTTTTTTAATTTTAGAGTGTGTTTTAATTTGTCCTATTGATTAAGAACAGATGGTTAGCTTAATGCCAGCTAAGCTTAATGTGGCCAAACAGGTTAATTTTCTGGGTTTAATCCTCTAATATGTGTCAAGAAAATTTTGGAGTATTTCCTGCTACCCTCAAAAAATGGTGAGCCCTATTTGTAAGATTTCTAAGGTATTCTCTGCATAGCATTGCAGATGAAAAGTAATTTGACATTAGTTGAACAACCTCCTGGAAGTGATGTCTTCTCCATAACCCTTCCTAATCTCCCGTGTCAGTAAATAGAGACTCTGAGCCTGTACCTCTCTGGGGCTGTGATGCTTTATGACAACTACAGCGTTATCACAGCCAGGACAGCAATGGCAGTGAGCCTGCTGGTGGTATTTTAGCTTTATTGAACTAAAATCAAGTGACTTCAGACAGAAAGCTTGTGGGAAAGAGGGGGCCTCTTGTCATCTCTGCTGCGTGTTTGGATTGGTGTGAAGTGAGGAACAGGTGAGAATGGCATTTCTGCTAATTTTACTAGTGAGAGCTGAGTGTGCACAGTCTAAAACTTGTCCTGGGTTACCCGCTTGGGGGAGAAAGCAGGGTTTTATGTGACAGCTGCTGTCTTGGCTTACAAGCCAGTGGGTGAACTGGTCCTGTGAGTTATTGCAGTGTTACAGAGCACAGTGGTGTACCTGCAACTGCCACAGGTCCCCTTGGCACTGATTATCAGTGGGGAAGACAACACCAGTTGGTTTCTTCTTCAGGGCAAGTGAGATATGACATAGGGATTTATCTTTTCAAGATGTGTCTTCAGCTTTGCGAATCAAACAGTAAGTAGGCATATTTCAGAGCATGTTTTGATTTTCAAGACGTGCATTTTTGAGGGGAAGAAGCATCCACATCATCTAACTTCAGCCACGTAACTCATATTCCTACATTAGAAGTCTGTTTTTCCTCTGTGGTCAGTGGAGACTGAGAGGCTTCTCTCTAAAGCAATTCAAAACATCTAAATTGGATTACTTCCTTGATTTTTTTCCCTTATGGAGCCCACTGGTCTTCACAGAGGAAGCTTAGGGAAGCTAAAGTCATTATATACTCTCTCATGTCAAGTAGGGTGGAACTCCACCACCCAACTTCATTAATAATCTATATTTGCATTATATGGTGGGAAACCACCTGAAATTCAGTATCATTCCCTGACATTTTAGACAAACTTTTGCGTAAAAGATTTGTGATCATGAGCAAATACTGCAATTACTACAAAATGGCAATTTCAAAATGTGTTAGTGTATTTACATTGTCTTTGAAGTAGCAAGCTCCAGATGCTTACAGACATCTCATTCAAGATGGGATAATGAAATAAAGTATTGTGCCACATGCTTGAAAATATTTATTACAACAAGAAGGGACAAAAGGAACTTAGTCAATTGTAATGAATGTGTGATTATATCTCTGCAAAAATAGTCTTAATACTCTCTGGGGCATGTGCATTTCAGTTTTGGATGTTTTGCAAATGACAAGGAGTTTGGTCAGAGATACTTTTTTAAAGAATTATACATCTGCTTGGGGGTTTATATAAACTAATTAGTTGACTGAGTTTGAGTAAAACTTCCCTAGCCTGTGGTACAATGCTTGGAGTTATCTGACTTGCTAATACATTAAAATGGTAACAGTTACAATGTACAGAAGTACTGCTTCTGGATCTCCATCACTGACCTGCAGAATTGGCACACAATTGCAGGAAGAATTGTAAGAAGTAAAGATTTCTCTATAGCTGACATTTAAACAGACTTTTTAGTAGCTTGTGAGAGCTGTGTAGGATCACTTTGTGCACTCGAAGTTAATCATTGGCGAAGTGCTTTGTTGGATCAGGGTGAGTGGTTCACTTCCTCAAGGGATCCCATCTCTACTTACCATAATCTGTTTTTCTGACTTTCTGTAATTTTCAATTCAAGGGGAACTTGTTTTGTTGTGGGGTTTGTTTTTGTTTGTGGGGGTTTTTTTGTTTGTTTTTTAGTTTGTTCAGTTTTTTGTTTGTTTGGGGTTTTTTTGTTTGTTTGTTTTTTAACCATAAAGAAAAATCTGAAATAAGTTATTAGCAAATGCCTGGCAGTGAGGTGACTTCTCTGACTTCTCTCAAGTCTATGTTCCTTAAAGTACAAGCAACAAGCTCCTAGTCCTAGGGACCTGCAGTCTGATGGGAGGCCATAGGAACCAGGGAGGCAGGGTTCAGTTGGCCAAGCCTGGGAAAGGAGCCCAAAGGTTGCTGCAGTAAAATCACAAAGTTGCTCAAGTTATGAATATATGCATCTTGATTCAGTTCCTTTGGTGTAAGAAATGATTTTCTCATTAAGCTGAAATAAAGCATACTGAAATGCAAAATACACTCTTGGAGCTTCTTGCTTCAGTGATTTTCATATGAAATAAGAAATGTTAAAAATTAGTTCCAAAATGACAGTGTTTATACTATCTGTTGTTCATATCTCTTGCAGTAGCATATTCTTAGTGCCCTCGATCAAACAGGGTGTTTTCATGCAAAGAAATGTGCCATGGCGAGCAGCAGAATGGCCAAAGACACTCTCGTGACATTAGAGAACAGTATTAAATGAGAAAATGTTTAGAATGCTGTTGTTGGTTTGAAATATGTATACGTATCGCTTTATAATCCCATAATGAAAGTAAAATCAAATATATAAATCTGAGAGTGGTACATTCAGTTGACAAGTCTGGCTTGTCAGAAAAGACATAAACCAGAAAAACATTTTAATGAACTATAACTCTTTCCTGGGAATATTTGGATTTACAGTAGAGGCAAACATAAATATAATAGTCTTAGAATAATTTATATGATGCTAGGCTCGTGAGTGCAGTGGACGTGCAAGGCTTCATCCCTGTGGAGAATAATACATGCATATATCTGGAGAGAGAAATACAGTATCTGAATGAGTGAGTTTAAGAGCTGTTCTATTGTCAGAAGCACAAATTTTCAAATTTAGTGAATTCAAACCAAGAAACCTACTGTGTGACTTAGAAGATTGAGTTAATTACAGACTGCACAGGCTTTAGGTTTATTCTTTGCATCCTTCCAGTCTATGAAGTGTCTTGACACTTAAAAAATGAGGTGCATGGTGCTGGGAAATGGCCTGAGAACTCAGACTGCAGTGTGGCAGTGACCTGGAGCATCCTCAGAGCTGGCAGGAGAGCCCTGCAGTGGGAGCGGGGCTTTCCCTGGCTGTGGATGCCCAGTGAGGCAGCAACGCCTGCGAGCTCAGCTCAGCCTCTGCTTGGCTCCAGGTAGGGTTCAGCTCCAGCTGCTGTATCTCTGTGCACTGCTTCCCACACTGTCATAACAGTGACTGTTTAAAGTCCACAAAACCATCTTTTTTAAAAAATTACTCCATAACATAGTCTGCTACGCTGAAACATGAAACAGGGTATAGGTTTGGGTTGCAGTGGTGTCTTTTTATTACTTCAGGTTAAAATGAAAAACTACTGTTTTTATAGAAATGAAGACAGACTAACAGTCATCTCTGTCTTCAGATTTAAGACACTGGTATTTTCTTGGGAACAGGTATTTTCAGCAAATTACATTTTGATTTCCAAACTCATTACTTTGAGAATGTTTAAGTGGAAAATTTTATTCTACATGTGGAATATTCTTTTCTGTTCATTATTTGCAAACCTAGTCAGTCCATATAAGATTTAATCATATAGACTGCTTCTGATTTTATGTCAGTCTCTGAAGACAGAACAGGGACTGACAGGGCTAATTATAATCTGTCATGCTTAGTCATCCACATACACGTCTGTTTTCAAGGGTAAAAATCAAATGGTTGTATATGCGTCTCATTGCAGTCAATAAAGATAAATTTTCGTGGAAGTATTAAATATGTGCCAGAAATACTTGGGACATTTTAAAAAACAAATCACAAGTAAAACTAAATTGCAAAATCACTCAAGTTTCTCACTGATTCTGTCTGTGGCTACTCTAGAAGCAAGAAGTGTGGGCTGGCAGGGTGGATGAAAAGAGTACAAGCTTTTTTATTGCTTTTGGTTTGAAGATCACAGAGTTTTGGAAAGCTGGTGTCTTTTTTCAAGTGAGCCTTTTTTTTTTAATAAGAGTGTCACAATTTATAAGAAAGCATAATACATTTATTGTTTTACCGATTAGCTGTCAATAAGACTTTGGAATGCCCAGGTGACTATTACTATGCACTGGTACAGATATTGCTTGCCTACGAAGTTGATGATTAGCAGAATAAATTAAATCTAATTGGACGATCATATCCTGGTGCTGTGTCTTGAATTTAACGCATTTTTACAAGTCATTGAACAAGTGTTTGCTCTCTTATGGAAGTTTTTTAATCCTTTTCTCCTCTGTGTGACTATGCTGTGTAAAGCCTCTGAAGTGTACCGCAGAGAGACAAGCCATGAGACGAGTCCAATCTCTACAAGCACATTCTCTATGCAGTGCAGGACCAGACCTTCCCAGAGCAAAAGCTAGATTCTGATAAAGCCTGAGTTATACTCAGTGTGAATATTTGTACCCTGGGGGCATCTGTCCCCTGCTTGAAGCGATGTATCAGATCATGTCTGTGAGCATATGTAGCCAGTGTTGAGATTGAGAGAATTTTAAATGCAATTGAAAGTGATTTGTAATCCCCTTACTGGAATTATTTCTGGGTTATTTTTCTCATATTCGTTTAGTTTAAAGCTGTGTCTATTAAATTAAGTTGCCTTTTCTTCAAATGCATTTTCTCAGCTTCTCAGGAAAATGAGTGAAAAACTGAATGTCTCGTGGTGACCTTCTAGATTTCTGTTTAGGGCTCCCAATCAATCACAAAGATGTATATGTTCTATCAAATCCATATTTAACATGCAGTCTGAACACAGAGATGCAATGGTGAAATGGTGCAGAATCAATAAAAATCAGATGCAGGCCTTGCTGTTTAGCTGCATTGTGTTTCAGCACTGCAGGGAGAGAAAGCTCAGGTCCTACCTTCCAAAGGGGAG
Source organism: Pomatostomus ruficeps (assembly GCA_013400735.1). Classification (NCBI taxonomy): domain Eukaryota; kingdom Metazoa; phylum Chordata; class Aves; order Passeriformes; family Timaliidae; genus Pomatostomus; species Pomatostomus ruficeps. The sequence goes on along the minus strand of VYZT01055620.1, from coordinate 9,706 downwards.
GTGCTGCTAGCATGGATGCTGTTAAAACATTCCTCCTGCAGAGCCCAGCTTGTGTTAAATATTCTGTTCATTGCCCTGTAACTCTAAAACCATTCCTTTGCAGGGTTCTTTCCCCCTCAAGAGGCATTTGCATCAAGCCGTGTCAGGTCTGTTTGGTACGACACACTGAGGTGTGGGGGTTGATGAAGTATAGCTAATGACACAAATTTTATAGCCAGCTGGTGGGAGCACCAGGCTTCTCAAACATCATTACAATATTTTTATTTCACTGAAATTTCTTGATACAATTGAAAGGTGTTTGTTTGAAAACAGGATCCTCTGATTCCTGCAATTTTATGGTGGGGTTAAACTGACTCTCAGTTTCCAGCTTCACAAAAAATGCCATTGTGACAGGCACTTAAGTCATGGGGCTACTAACCCTCCCTCAGGAAGAAGGTGAATGTTAAAATTAAAGGCACTGTCACAGTAGATGCAGGTTTTCTATACAAAGAAAGAGTCTCAGAGGTGGAGTATTGTTCATTTGCTATTTACAAGACTAATTTTAATTGATCCGTATTTTTAGAGGCATTCATGGGCCCTATTTCAGTATTCTCGAAACTGGTGCCTTCCTGCATTCCTTGTTCAGAGGGAATTGACTTCAAATGTAATAAATTTATGTCTTCTTACAGCTACAAAAAGGAACTTGTAAGTAGGATTGAACATGCCAAAAGAAAAATTCACAAGTGTCTTACCTTTTAATGCAAACCTTGCATAAATTTAGACTAAAAAATAAAAAAGAAAGACATGGCAAAAAAAGAGGCAATACATTTAAGAGGTGGTCATAGGACTTGGAATTGGCCTTGTTTTGGTTCTGTTGTTCTAATTTATTGAAAGTAATCTGAAAAATTACTCAAACCAGTAAGTGTAAATATAAACAATAAATAACTGATTATCCTTAGAGGTTCAGTAAAACTGTAGAGAAGTTCTATTAGAACAGCAATAGAGCAGGAAGAGAAAGATATATGCTCAGGATATTTTCCTGCCATTTTGGAGCCTTTTTTTGCCTTCCTTCTAACAGTAATGTGATAAAAGCTTCCAGAAATCTGCTTGACAGAGATCTTTCTTGTGCCATCTTCCTGCCATCCTCAGCATCAGCCAAGGGGAGCTGAAGCTCTGACAAGAGCAGATTCTTTTCCCTCTACTTCCCCTACTTTCTCTGGCAGATGGCCCTCAAGAAAATACCCTTCATTTGTGCTTTAGACCCAGAGCCAGCACATAATTTATCAAATGCATCTCTTATCAAAGTGCAGTGGAAGATTGAGAAGGAGGGAGTTGCATTTTAGAATATAGGTCAGAAAATGTTGCTTTTCTTTGTCGTGCCTTTTTCTCTAGAGAGCTGATTTTCCTGAAGCACAAAAGTGATTTGTTTTGGAAAACAAACAGGTATCATGAAGTAAACCAGTTTCTTTATCTGTTTTGACTAGTGGAGATTACTGTTTCAAGATATAGAAATGAATGCTATGGACAGCTTAAAATTAGAAGCTATAGAGAAATTAATGTCCCTAAAAGCTTTCCAGAAATGTACTTTTTCTATGAAATAATATCTAGTATTAGACAATATACACTTCTTTCCTTCACATCCTGGGAGTGGAACTGCTCTGGACAGTTTTTCTGTCTCTTCCGATAGAGGAAGCACAAGAAATGAGGCACAAAATCAGACTTGGAAGGTGGAAATTTGTCCTGTGTTCATCCCTACAAGATAGAAGGCTTGTAATAATTATCACAAAACCTCATACATTGGTTCTTAACACTGTGTTTAAGGGGATGCATACTGTTCTCTTGAGGTAGCATGAGCAGATACTGGCCTAAATAGGAAATGATGTGAAAATTTGTGAAGTCTTCGCCTTCCCTCTCCTTGGAACTAGTCAGAGTGCTATTGAGGGTGTGAGGTGAACATAGGATAAGATTTGACAACCACTCAGATTAGGATGCTTGATAGGTGGGAGGATGTTTGTGTCCCAGGTTTGGCTGGTGCTGGCTGCACAGTTACTGTACCTGGAACACGATTAGTGGTGACAGGACAGCCTTCCCTTGTGCAGAGAAGTTCTCCTTGCAAACCAGCACAGAATAGCTTGCAAAAGCCTCTCTCCTGCTGAATACACGTGAAGCAGAAGAAAGGTCTTTGTGCAGTCTTATGGTTACAGGAAAGAGGTGGTGAGAGCAGCGTGAAAGCTTCCTGCGAAAATTTGGAAACGTGTAAAGGTTAAAATGTTATCCTTTACTCATCACACAGGAGAACAAATTTTAGCCATTCACTCTGAAAGGAAGGAAGGAATAATTTGTTTGAAACTCTGCGGAAATGGTAGAGTTCCCTTACATGTACACAGGTGTTTCCTGGATAGAATGTAATCTATCAATATATTAGCATTTAGTTTTGCATATCTTTGGGCATTCTTTGGGGCCATGTAGGAAAATGAGCTTTTCTTGGGCTTGAAGGTGGAGAAGTAATAATCACCTTTTCAGCTATAGTGTACACTGAGGATTTCTAACACCAGCATTATTCATTTTGTTACAAAACCTTTCTTTGACACTGGGTTAAGATGGAGCGGGATGGTTTCTATAAGGATAGCAAATTAGAAGCAAAGAATATTGATGGTTAGTGCTTTTGACAAAGCCTTACTTAAGTCAACCCCTAGAGGATCTGGGTGAATAAATCATCTGAGACATGTAAAATTAAACTGTGCAAAAGTATAACAAGACAGTGTATTGCCACTTCATTTTTGACTATTGGACATTATTACATGTTGCAGCCATGGTCAGAATTACTTAAATTCCTTGGATGTCCATGCTGCCACCAGAAGGATATTCCTGCCATTGTTTTTGTCCCAGGCCTTAGCATTCATTGTGTGACTGTTCTTCATCATAGCAGCATCATACTAAGCCTGTGGAGAAATCACTCTGCTTGTGTCTGATTAGATTTCAACTGTTAAATTCTCTAATTTGATTTAATCTGTGGTCTAACTACACCCATCCCTGAAGGAAAAGGTGACCGTGCAGTGAGACTCAGCTGTGTGGAGAGAGGAGGCCAGAGCCTGTTTGCAGTGGGAGGATAGGTTAAAGCATCTCGTGGCTGTTTGTGGGGGTGATATGACAAGCCTGAAAACAAACAAAAAGAAAAGTAAGTGGTGTATTTTGTTTCTAGTTCAAGAAAGAAAATAAATAAAAAGGGCAAAAATACAGAAAAAATATTAATGTGTTTCTTTCCATACTGAAAACAAGGATGAGATTCGTAGTGCTAGATTTGGTCAGCAATCCTTTCAGTTTCTGAGTATTGCTGGGGCACACACATTTATGATGGGGAACTATCTTAATGGAAAGCAGCATGTCCAGACAGCTGTGTGACAGCCAGGAGGAATTTCCAAGTGCTGCCAAAGGTGCTGGTGCACCAGCTAAGGAGCGTGAATGGCTTAGGATGCAGGTTGCACCTCCTGCCCCAGATGTACTGAGTTCCTCTGCAGTTCAGACTGGACTGCACTTCTAAGTGTTGGTGTTTAAACCCGTCCCTCAGCTGGCCTTGTTTGAAGGATTACAGCAGAGGAATGTGAGGTTCCATGGGAATTTCCATTTTTAAGACCTAAGGGCTTGTCTGACCTGTGCTTTTGTGTTTTAGGGCATTGCCAAGCACATGACTGTTCTGTGTGGCCAGCGCATTGCTGACAGGTAGAATTCCCGTTGCTTAGTTTGAGGAATCTTTCCACAACTCAGTGAAGTTGTGTAAAATGTATTTAACGCTTGCTAAACAAGTCCTTGAGCTAGCTCTTATATTTTTCCAGTTAATGTAGTACTTTACAAAGCACAGCTACATTGTCCATCTCTAAATCTGGTATGTATTCTGTATCTTTTTCTGTCCGCACACATTTGGAAAGGGTTTTCCTAATTATAGTTCAGTAGTTCAGACCTATTGCATATTGAGATGACTCTGATTAAATTCTCAGAATATGCATTAAGCTTGGTGGGGATGCTTATGGATTTTTTTTAATTGAAATTGCTACCTCTTGTCTCATCCATGGAAATGCTTTCTCTCTGAAACACAGCTGCATTATGATTTGCTGTGATTAATGTTAATTGATAAATGATAGTTGAAATCTCTTGTTTGAACCTTATTAGAGCTTCCAAATTAAAACTCAGAAAGCATTTTCCTGAATGCATGAATGGCAAAAGGGATGAGGAAAAATAGGTTTTGGAAAGCATGTAAATGATTGCACAAATGGATAAGCAAAACTCTTAACATCGTTTTTTCAGCACATGAATGATTCTTATATTAATCACTAAAGTGAATACTAAAATGACTCCTTTACTAATGGATTCAAGTGATACACTTAACAATATGTATTTCCTGTTCACTGATGTATGAAAAAATCTTTGTTTCCAGCTTTTGTGAATATATCTAGAAAGGAGGTGATTTATGCTCCTGCTACATTCAGTTTTATTGTAATTGAAAGCTGCAGCTGCCATGTAAATTCAGTAAACAAAATCTCTTATGGTTAAAAGCAGTCTACACCTTTGGAAATACAGTAATTGCTGAACTGGGAGAAATCTGGGTCCTGACTCTAGAGAGCGGATCTCACAATCACAACACTTTAGTCAGAAGTGGGATCTCTCTGAAGTAGGTTTCTGGTTGTATTCATATCTTAGCTAATATGTGTAACTTCATTTTGATAGGATGGTGTAGCTTATGAATGGGAGGTCTACCCTGTCTCACAGTCAGATCTTTACTTGTTTGATTGCCTTAGGAACCTTGTAGTGGGAGTGCAGTTGTACCATGATCAATTTGAAGACTTACAAAATGATATAGCAGTTCTGATCTGTCAATCCAACTCACGATTCGTTGTCAGTGCAAGGTCTGCTGGATTAGTGTAAAGGTGTATTTTGACACCATTTTTATTTAGGAAGGGTAGGAAAGTACATTTGTACATGTATATATATGTATAAACTCTCCTGGTGCCAGACTCTTCCGTTGATTTAACTCACCTTAATGGCATAATTAATTAGAACCAACTTCATGGTTACATGTACAGTAAGTGATACTTTGTACTGAGAAGTGGAAAAGAGTGAGGATTGTTTTCTGTTTCTTTAGTATGTGTACAGTACACACAGTTTTGTTAATCTCAATATCACTGTGTGCATATGTGACTAATTTAAGATTATCATTTTTGTTACTTGAACACCTATCGCTTGTTGGAGTCCGTTGACTTAAAAGAGTGTAATTGCATGTAAAAACATCACATTACCCTTTCCACTTAATTTTGAGATTTTTTCTCCCTTTTAGAAGACATTCTTGCAGTAAGAAGGGACCTTTATCCCAGCCTGTGTCACAGCAATGCTGTTTTCAGCATTTACTACATGTGGTTAGAACATAATGCATGTGTTTTTATAAATGTTGACAGTGGTTGTGTATTGTAAAAGGAGCGTTGTATATTTTAAAGATTAGATAAGAGGATTGGTAGGCTTTAAGAATGAAGCGGATTGGTTTCTGTTATCATTTGGTGCAGCAATGTTGCTTATACTTCATTAGGCTTCTGTGCACCATTGGATGTCTGCCTGTTCTCTTTTCATTTATTATAGAATGTCCTTCTTTCATAACTGCTTAAGTCAAACGAAAAAATAAGTCTAATGGGCTCTACACAGGTGGGGCTTTCACTAAATTATTGATGTTTGGTTTCTAGATGTCTTAATCCTTGATAGCTGTAGAAGTTGTACTGAGGTACTGAAAGACTGGGGTCTGAAATTGATTTGATGTTTATTTTGGAGGCTGAATTATAAAATAAATGAAAAAAATTAGCTAGTCAAGGATTAGTGCTTCATTATATGGCAGGCTGAAATAAACCAGAAAAAAAATGTTTTATTGAGACAGAAAAATCAATACTTTATTATCATTTTTGGCCACTTTTGAGTAGAAACAAAAGATGTAAGATGCCCAGGGTTTGCAGGAAAAAATATAGGACTACTGATACTTTCTTGTCCCTTGGATGTCCTGATTTGACTTTTGTGAGATAGGTGACTCTAGGAGCACTCACTTCAGTGGGACAGCTTTCTTTCTTTTCTCCTGCTGAATGCATATGTCTGTATTTGGTACAGAATGGAATTGGTTTCACAGGAGAGACAGGTGTGGAGAGTCCCCAGGATCGTTACACCCTGTCAGGGAGACTGCCTGGGAAACAGTCCTTGGTTCACATCTCTGCTTGGAATCACGGGGAGAGGGAAACTGTAGCCTTGATCTTGTCTGTCCGTGGCAGCTGGATTGGGCTTTTCTTCACAGGAGGTGGTTGTAACCTTGCCAAGGGCCAGCTGGTCCTTCACGCTGTTCTAACACCTCTCTGCCTGCCTCCCTCCTTCGGTTACCTGATCGGTTACACCTGGAGGATGACTGCATCCAACACGGAAGATGCTGTGGGAAAAGCAAGAGGGAAGGGGTAGAAAACTCAACACAGACCAGGGGTGAATTGTTACTGGTGTTGAAGAAGGTGGAAAACCTGTGAGGTGAGCACCGCTTCCTGTTTTCCCTGTGAGGCAGTGGACAAGTATTTAAAAAGGAATTTTGATCTGATTTTACTTTAAAGGATTACAACCTCCACAGCAGTGCACTTGCTGCTAGAAAAGTCGTGCTTGGAACACCACTTAGAATATGGAGTGGGCATAGGGATGAAAAGCTAATTAAAATTATTGGGCTGTGAGAATGTGGGCTTGGGAGGAATGGGTATATATAGCAAGTGAACAAGGACGAGGTGGATGATATGGAATTATGGAGTAAGATTACACTGTTTTAATAATTTTTTAATAGAGTTTTAGCCTTTTGTGTCCCTAAAATTGATCAAATTACTGTGCCATTTAGAAAATGAATCAGGCTTCGTTTCTTTGGTCTAATCTGCCCACATGTAAAAGTGCAGTGTTTAGTTAAATTAGTGCAAGCTCCATGTAAGTGCTGGGATCTGTGCACAGACAGCTGAAATGAGGCAGACTGAAGATAGCTGAGCTTCCAAAAATAAAATGAGGAAACCAAAATTCTGCTTCTGCACTTCTCTGTTAGCAGTAAGGGTTTTTTTTCCCCTCTCTCAAATGTCATAGTCTTTGTCTCTTCTAGCATTCCTCACTCTCCTTTTTGTAAGCTCACTTTGATCTACAAAACTTACTTTCCCTTATCTTTTCCCTAGTCCTTTTCTTTTCCTCAGGGTTCTTGTAGGATTCTTAGCTGTAGCCTTTCTTGCTAACTCTGCTGGTTTTTGCTTGCTGACTTGTGATTGATGACTGTGCTTCTGATGCTTACCCTTCAATTTCTACAAGCCTATCTGGCACCACCCAGAAGCACCTTTGAATGTCTGGAGCTGCCACCTGCATGAACAGTTCTTAGCCTGTTTGCCTTAGGGTGCCCGTAAAGAGAACACTTTTGGTGGATCTTGTTAGAGAAACGCTGTCTTTCATTGTAAAAATCCTCTAAGAAATGAAGTGTGTGGACCAGAAATGCAGTAGCATAATTTTCTATGTCTTGCTTCTTCATTTATTTATATATTTAAAATTAAATTTGAATTTAAAACTGATTTTTGGAATTCTTTTTCATGACTATTGTTTAGATTCCAATTAATTTACTTCTTTGTATACTGTCCTATTATGCGAAACTTTGTGGTAAATCTTATGAGAGTCTGCTTAAGAGGTAAGGCCGTGTAGTTCAAAAGTTATTTCCTTGTTTCAGAAGATTTTTTTAATTTGAAAGAGTATCATACGATAATATTTACAGTAAAACTTTGAGGGGCTTTGCTCTTTTTCTTATGTGAGGTAGAATAAGATTTTGCGGTAGGAAATTGGCTTCTTTGGGACAGCTGAGTAGTTACCACTTGTAGAAGTACGCAGTTTACACATCTATATATTTACTAAGAGGGTGAAGCAGTGTACAAAATTTAGCAGCTGACTAATGCAATTTACAGACAACTCATTCTGCAGATAATTGGTTTATTTTCTTTCAGGCGAAAAACGAAGGTATAGTAATTTTTCACCTGATGAAATCAACAGGGTATTAACTTTCTTTGCTGGTATGGATTTTCTTTATCAATATTGATTTTTGGCGAGATAAACCTCTTACCTTATTTGCTTATGGAAGAGGCAAAGCAGGACATATTGACTCATTCCTTCATTCAAACTGTAGCTGTAATTTGGTAGTGAGGTTTGTAACAGACTAAATGAGCTGTCTGAAGTTTGAGCTTCCTCCATAAGATTCAGCAAACTTTTTACCAGTTTTTAGAAGAAATAAGATACTGAAAAATAGAGATTTCCATGTACCTTGCTGTACAAGGAGAAAATTTATTTGGACAGTCACATGTAGACAAGTACACATACTTTTAATTTTAACAATGAACAAATTTTATTCAAGAAATTAATGTGTTTGTGTGTTTTGATGTTTGACTGTCAGTGAGAATCTTGTATCCTTTGTTTATCCTTCTGTAATGTCATTGTGTGTAAGGTGGGTGTGTGGCTTAGAGAACACCTACAAACCATCACGGTATTTGGATGAAAAAGTTCTGAGAAGTGTTTGAATGGATGAGCATTTTGCAATGTAGTTTTAAAACCAGCACTTTAAAACCACAAAACGTGAGGTTTGAGTGTTGTGTTTTTGTTAGTTTTAGGGGTTTTTTTTGAGGGTTGTGGTGGGGGTTTTTTTGTGTATTTGTTATGGGTTGTTGGAGGTTTTTGTTTGGGGTTTTTTTATGGTTTTTTGATATAGTTTTTAAATCTACCTCCTCCTGAAACATTCTTTAAAACAGTGATAAAATATATTCCTCTGGCTTTGCACAGTTGTTTCTAGGTGTGTTTTCTTGGTAATAATTTTTATTGGAGGCTCTTTGTTGCTTGCAAAGTTTATTCTGAATCTGATTTCAGTTGTGAAACATGAGACTTTTTTTTGTGCCTGTAAATTGCTGGGTCATTTTGTTTGATTATAATATGAACTCTAGTGTTTGGTAAACTGTGTAATCTCACTCTGCATTACAGCAGGTAGAGACAGACAGGCTGTTGACATGGGCTCCTTGTGGACAAGATCTTTGGGAGTTGCTCTTCCTGTTCCTCTTCAGTGGTTGGGGAAAGTGCTGAAGAAAGGAAACAGCCTCCCAGGTTCTGCAATACAGTTCACACAAGCTAATTTGCTTGGTTGAAATGCCAGGTGTTTTCATAAAGTCTTGCTGACATTATGTAGTGATGTCAGCAAGAAATTCTGTTGATGCCATGATTTGCAGCATGAGACTTAAGGTCTCTTGATGTTTAAAATCCTTCTGTTTAAAAACCCTCAGGAAAGAAGTATACCTATGCCTAGAAGAGTTAATTTGTTCAGAGTTTGGAAAGCAGGGCAATTCTTTTTATGACTATGTGATGGCAGCAAGACTTTATGAAAACACTCAGTGTTTCAGTCAAGAGAGAACAGAAGGAGGACCTTCGGCTTTTTTAGGTAAGATAGGTGTAGTCATTTTATTATCAGTTTAATGCAGTCTTCTAAAACCAGATTTAGTTGTGGGTTTAGTTTCAAGCTGATATCTACTGAGTAAAATACTTAAACTTTTGAAGCCAGCTTTTGTTGTAAACAGTGGGCTAGCTGAGCTTTCTTTCTCTTTTATAGTTGTTCTCAGTTATGAGCAAGCAGAGATGTAAAAGAAAGATGGGGTGTTTTCTGTGTTGAAGTATGACT